>CAUYPO010077305.1:0-12682 GCA_963574435.1 Cheirogaleus major | reverse complement strand
TTTAGTTGGCCAATTAATTGCTTTCTATTTATAGTAGAGACGGGGTCTCGCTCTTGCTCAGGCTGGTTTCGAACTCCTGAGCTCGAGCGATCCACCCGCCTCGGCCTCCCAGAGAGCTAGGATTACAGGCGTGAGCCACCGTGCCCGGCCAGGAATTCTCTACTTAATGAAAACATGTTTCAAAAATGAAGGTAAAATAAAGACTTTTTCAGACAAACAAAAGTTGAGAGAATTTATTTTGAGTAGCACTATACTGAAAAAAAATATTAAGGGAAACACTTCAGACAGAAGAGAAATTATGCCAAAGCAAACCTGGATCTACAAAAAGGACTAAATAACATCAGACTTGGTAAACATGTGGGAAACTATAAAAGAAACCTTTCTCATTTTTAATATATTTAAAAAAACTGTTTAAGGCAAAAATAATAACAATGTTTTGTGGAGTTTATAGTATATGTACAAATAAAATATATTACAACAATAACACAAAGAACAAGATGGAAGAAATTGACCTATACTACAATAAAGATATTACACTATACATATAGTGGTATACTATTATGTAAAGGTAAACTATAAGTTAAAGATGTATATGGTAAATCTTAGATCAACTGTTTAAAAATAAAATTAAAAGTTATACCTAATAAGCTAATTGTGGAGACAAATGTTATTCAAATATTTATTTCATCAGAAAGAAGGCAAGAAAAAGGAGGAAGGAAAAACAAACAGATAAGACAAATAGGAAAAAAAAGTAAGATATTAGACTTAAACTTAACCATCAATAATTGCCTTAAATGTACATACCCCAAACATTCCAATTAAAGACAGAAATTTTCATATTGAATTTTTTAAAAAGTGAGATCTAACTATATGTTCTCTACAAGAAATCTGCTTCAAATATGAACACTGGATTAAGTTAAAAGTAAGACAAAAGATATACCATACAACCATATCTAACCAAAGAAAGCTGGAGTAGCTGTGTTAACATTAGATAAAGTAAACTTCACAACACAAATATGACAAGGGAAAAGAAGAACATTTTATATGGATAAAGGGTCAAGTCATCAAGAAGATATATAATAGTCTCGAAACTATAATTAACTAATAACAGAACTTCAAAATTTAGGAAGCATAACCCAACAGAATGAAAAGGAGAAATAGACAAGCCTAAAAGTGTAATTGGAGATGTCAATACTCCTTTCTCATTAAATGTAAAAGTAGACCAAAAAACAAGCTATCAAGACACAAAAGACCTGAACAATCCTGTCCACCAACTTGATCTAATTGAATTTATGGAACACTCTACCCAAAATCAGGGGAATACACATTTTTTTCAAATGAATACTAAATATTTACTGATAGACTATATACTGGGCCAAAAAATAAGTCACAATACATTCGAAAGGATTAAATCCATACAAAGTATATTCTTTGACTACAACCCAATTAAATCCAATAACAGAAATATATGTGGAAAATCCCCAAGTATTTGCAAATTAAACAATACACTTCTAATGACCTATGGGTAAAAGAAGAAATCACAAGGGAAATTGGAAAATATTTTGAATTGGATGACAATAAAACACAACATATCAGCTGGGCGCAGTGGCTCACACCTGTAATCCTAACACTCTGGGATGCCGAAGCGGGAGGATTGCTTGAGCTCAGGAGTTTGAGACCAGCCTGAGCAAGAGTAAGACCAGGCCCCTACCAAAAATACAAAAATTAGCCAGGCGTGGTGATGTGCACCTGTAGTCCCAGCTACTTGGGAGGCTGAGGCAAGAGGATCACTTGAGCCCAGGAGTTTGAGGTTGTAGTGAGCTATGATGATGCCACTGCACTCTAGCCAGAGCGACAGAGCAAGACTCTGTCTCAAAAACAAAAACCAAAAACCATCAACAGAAAACAAAACACATCAAAATTTGTTGGGAACAGTTAAGCTTTCAAGAATAGTAAGAGCATCAAATGCTTATAAGTAGAAAAGAATAAAGATTCAAATCAATGATCTAAGCTTCCACCTTAAGAAACTAGCAAAAGAACAGCAAATTAAACTTTGCTGGTTTTTTTTCTAGTTCTTTTCTTTATTTTTGCTTTTTACCCAAAGTATGCAAAGGGAAGCAAAAATAAAGATGAGCAAAATAAAGTAATTAGAAAAGACAGAAAGTAAAGAAATCAATTACTCAAATCTGATTCTTTGAGAAGATAACATTGAAAAACTTCCAGTTAGACCAAAAAGAAAAAAGGAGAAAAATCACACTTACCAATATTAGAAATGATAAAGGAAACATCACTGCAGATTGTACAGATAACAAAAAGATAATAAAGGAATAGTCTAACAAATTTATGCCAATAAATTCAATAACTTAGATGAAATAGAAAAAATATTTTGAAATATTGATGCTTACTTAAGAAGTAACCTGAATATTCATTATAATATTATATAATATATAATATTCTTATTAACAAATTTGAATTTGTGGTTACAAACCCTCCCACAAAGAAAACTCCAACCCAGATGATTTCACTAGTGAATTCTATCAATCACTGAAGAAATAAATAGTACAAACTCTATATAAACTCTTCCAGAAAATAAAAGAGGAGTAAATACTTTCCTACTCATTATGTGAGACCAGAATCAGTTAGTTCTAAAATAAAGAAAAAGATATTATAAGAAAAGATAACTTCAGACCAATAACCCTGTCTTCAGACCAATATATCCTAATATATTAACAAAATATTAGCAAATCAAATCCAGAAATATAATACGAAAATAATAAAGAAAATACATCATGCTCAAATGAGGTTTATCCGAGGAATGATGCAAGATTCGTTTAACATTCAAAAATCAATATTATTAATTTATCATATTATTCAACTGAAAAAAGAAAACTGTATGATCATCTCAATAAATGTAGAAAAGCATTTGACAAAACTCAATACCCATTTATGATAAAATTTCTCAGCAAACTAGGAATAGAAGGGAACTTCCTCAATCTAATAAAGAATATTTATGAAAAGCCTACAATTAATACAGTATCTAATGGTAAACACTGAATGTTTCTCCCTAAGATCAGGAACAAGAGCAACATTGCTCTACTGCTTCTATTTAATATTGTACTGGAGGTCCCAATCAGTGAAATAAGGCAAGAAAAATAAATAAAATGTTTCAGAATTAAATAGAAGAAGCAAAATTATCATTATTCAAATACAACATGATCATCTATGTAGAAAATCCAAAGAAATCTTTTAGAAAGTTACTAGAATTGAGAAGCATATTTAGAAAGGTCACAGGATAAAAGGTCAATATACACATATTGACTATATGTTTATATAGTAGCAACAACCAGCTAGAAATAGAAATTTAAGACACAGTACCATTCATTGTATAATCAAAACTAAGAAATATTTAGGGGTAAGTTTTACAAAATATTTGCAAGACTTAAACCTGACCACTCAAAACTACAAAATAATGCTTAGAAATTTTTAAGAAAACCTACATAAATTCAGAGATATTCCATATTTATAGATCATAAGACTTAATATTGTTATCAGTTTTCCCCAAATTAAAACTATAGATTCAATGCAAGCCCAATCAAAACCTCAGCAAGATTTTTGTAGAAATTTACAAGCTGATTCTAAAACTGATACAAAAACAATTTTTAAACAAAATAATATTAGAGGGCTTTAAGACTTGCTATAAAGCTACAGTAATCAAGACAGTTGGTAATGGTGCAAGAATAGACATATAAATCTATGGAACAGAATTAAGGGTCCAGAAATATAGTTTCTATAGATCAGGAATTCAGAGGCAGTTTATATGTGTGGTCTTAGTTCAAACTCTCCCATGAGGTTGCAATCAATATGTTGGCTGAGGCTAGTTATCTTAATGTTTGACTGGGGCTGAAGGGTCTACTCCCCAAATGGCTCACTTACCTGTCTGGCAGGCAGATACTGGCTGTTGGTAGGAGGCTTCAGTTCCTCAGCACATAAAACTCTCCATAGAGTGGCTTGAGTATCCAGCTGGCTTCCCCAAGTGAGTGATCCAAAGAGCAAGATGGAAGCCAATGTTTTTATGACCTAGCATTGTAAATTTTACTCCCTTATTTCTGTAAAATTGTATTAGCTACACAGGTCAACCAAGGCAACCAATGCCATGGGAGGGTATTACACAGGGGCCTGAATACAGAAAATACTTATTAAGTCCTAGCTTAAATTCCAGCTATGGCAGATGCCAAGGTAATTTAAAGGAAAAACAGTAATCTATTCAATAAATGGTGCTGGAACAATGGGATATCTATATAGAGAAAAATGAAAATGAACCTCAACCGTTACTTCACACAGTATATAAAATTAAACTTTAAATATGTCATAGACTTAAACATATTATCTAAAACTATAAAACTTGTAAGAAGAAAACAAGAGAAAATTTGGCCAGGTGTGGTGGCTCACGTCTATAATCCTAGCACTCTGGGAGGATGAGGTGGATCCCTTGAGGTTGGGAGTTCAAGATCAGCCTGAGCAAGAGAGATCCTGTCTCTACAAAAAATAGAAAAAATTAGCCGATCGTAGTGATGCACACCTGTAGTCCCAGCTACTCAGGAGGCTGAGGCAGGAGGATCATTTGAGTCCAGGAGTTTGAGGTTACCGTGAGCTGTGATGATGCCACTGCACTGTAGCCCTGGTGACAGAGTAAGACTCTGTCTAAAAAAAAAAAAAAAAAAAATGAAAAGAAAGACAAAAACTGTGCAACCTTGTGTAAGGTAAAAGATTTCTTAGATAGGACCACAAAGTCATGAACCATAAAAGAAAATAATGATCATTGGACTTCACCACAACAAAATCTTTACTCTTTGAAACAAAGTTAAGAAAAAGAAAAGGCAAGCCAGAGACTGTGAGAAAATACATGCAAAACATATATTAGGAAAGGGACTTTTATCCTAAATATACAAAAACTTTTATAGCTCAGTAATATAAAACAAATAAAAATAAACAAAATAGTTAAATAGGCAATGCATTAATGAAGGTAGATGGATTTTTTTTAATGAGCCCCTGAAAAGATGCTCAACAAAATTAGTTATTAAAGAAATGAAGTTTAAAAATGCCATTAAGCACCTACTAGAATAACTAAAATTAAAAAGATTAACAATACCAAATGTTAGTGAATATGTGGAGATGACTGGAGCTTTCATATATTACTGGTGGGGGTGCAAAATGCTTCAACACTTTTGAAAACAGTTTCGTGGTTTCTTATAAAATTAAAAATACATTTTCTGATATGATCTAATGATTCCATTTCTACATACGTATCCAATAGAAATGAAATCATATGTTCACACAGACTTGAACAAATATTCAAAACAGCTTAATTCATCATTGGGTGTTGAGTCAGATGAAAACAAAAACACAGCTGTATTCAAAATAGCCCAAACTTGGGAGAAGTACAAATGTCCACGGACAAGAGAAAGGATGAATGAATCAGGCACAACCAGACAATGCACTATCTCTCAATAATATTAATAAAAAGGAGTAAACTACTGATCCAGTCACACAGATGATTCTCAAGAACATCATGCAACGTGAAAGCCAGACACACAGTTCATACTGCATGATTTTATTTATATGAAATTCCAGAGGATACAAATATATAATCTGTTGTAGCACAACGCAGTCCAGTGGTCGCCGGGAGCCCAGGCGTGAGGGACCGTGTGTGTGTTGGAGGGGACTGAGGGTAATCATGGACGTGGCAATTTCTGAGGAGATGGAAATGTTCTGTATCTTGATCATGGTAGTGATAGATAAATGTGTCAAAATTCATTAAAACATCCACTTTAAATAGGTACATCTTATTGCAAGTAAACTATGTAAGGTTTTTCTGCGGCAGCGATAAGAAAAGACAGAGAGAGAAAGAGTGGGGGCCAAACCACGTGGCTTTGTTATACACTCCTGGAGGAGGTTCTGGGGCCCCAAGAGAGGGGGGCCCCAGAAGTCGCCTCCGTTTGAAGGGGCAGAGGCCTTTTATATCGTTTGGGCGGGCTAGGGACTTTTGGCGGGAAGAGCTGGGGATTTTCCATTGTGACCTTGGGTGGTCATTGAGAAATAGGAGGGGCTGGCGGTATTTGTGGAATCCAGGAGCGGATGGGGTGGACATCTGAATGTGGGTCCTCTCAGCGGGGCCTGGCAGTTTTGTCCTTGGCGGGTCTGGTCTCATGAGCCTTTTCTTTTTTGATCTAGGGAGAGGAGGGGACCGCCACCAGCCTTACAAACTATACTTCAGTAAAGTTGATTTTTTAAAAAATAAGGAGGCACAGCTTTCCATTGAGCTTTAATTGGAACAGACAGTATCTGCGCCTGTCGTACCTCCTCATTTTCACCCACAGGGTCCTGGGCCTTCCTGCGTGCAGACTTTCCGGGGAACACGGGCCGGGCACACAGAGGAATCCCAGATTCACACCATTAGCCCTGGGGGACCCGGATCACCGACGCGGCGGAGATGGAGCCAGTTCTGTCACCACGCAGACCTTCACGGTCGCCCCGCACGGAGTTTGGGGCTGGGGCTGCGAGGGATTGCCGAGCGCCCAGAGGCCGGAGGCCCAGACCACTGAACCGAAACGCCCCACACCTGCTTCGGCCTCGGCGGGCAGAGACCAGCTGGACCCGGAGGCCCCGAACCGCGCCCGCTCGGCGGGGACCTGGCCGGTGGATTCCCGAGACTTTGGCCTTGCACCCGCGCCTGCATCGAGCGCGGGGACCGCCCCATTCCGGTCCCGGAGTAACCTCACTCCGCGGGACGCGCGCCATGACTCGGGCCACCGCAAGTCACCGGGCACCGAGAGCAGGCGGGAGCCGGGGGGCGAGAGCAGCCTAAGGGGAGCCCCGGGAGCGGTCGCCCTGGCCTGGGGTTGGAAAGGAGAGGGGACATATTGGGAGGAGCCTCCCCGCCCACCACACACACCGGGAGGCTGGTGATCTGCTCGGACCCGTCGAGTCCGGCTGATGCGCGTTGGGGCTCAGCCCTCGGCCTTCCGCGATGGAGTTGCCCAGTGGAGCCGCGAGCAGGAGGCCTAGCCTCTCCCTCCAGGGCTGGCATCTGTCGCGGGACCCAACCCGCTGCTCGGAGTCGCCCATGAGCCTCCGGGGCCCCACCAGGCCCCACCGTCGCCCCCTGAGACGCATTTTGTGGACACCGCCGGGACTGGGAGCTCGCTGTCTCAGAGACCCTGCCCACCCCCTAATCTCCTACCGGCGCACTCCACGAGGGGCACGGCCAGACCCTCCCCACCCTGCCGCCCAACCCCGGCGGTCCTCGGTCAGTGCCATTCGGCTGATCAGAAGGAAGAAGAGCGGACGCTCGCAGCTGCCGACTTCTCTGAGAAAAGCAGGGAGTAACTGTCCAGCCGAGTGAGAGGGAGCGAGCGTGCAGTGGGCAGTCTCAGGCACAACCTGGCCTGGCAGAGCTGCCGCCTGCGCTGCTCACCCTAGAGACAAAACTCCCTCCTCAAATCTTGCACACACACCCTCATCTCCCCGACCCAAGGGCGCACACAACACACTCCTGCAACCCAGCCGTACCTGGGCTCCACTCCACCTCCCTCTCTCATATCTTGTAATTGACGAATGTCTACAATTGCAACCAATTGTTTCTATGTAAACTCAACTAAAAGATTTTTCTGGAAGGATTATTAATGTTCAGTGGGCTTACTAGCAGCTTAATCGTTAGCAATCAGCAACTAAATGCAAACAACGTTTGCACATCTCACTGACTGGTCCTTAGCTACCCAGCTAGTGAACGTGCATGGGAGGAGTGGGACCAGGAGAGACCTCCCCAGGTGGGAGTGACAGAATGAACCTTGACACCTCAGCCTTGGAGACTGTCCCAGGTATCACTCCCAAGGCGCGGGTGGGGGGGTGGATCAACGCTCCGCTCCGTGCTCGGCTACCGCTGCCTCCTGGAGCTCAATCCGGCTTGGAAGACGCTCGCGCTCACGCTGCTCCTGCTTTTTGGCCAGTCAAATTCCGGAGCTCTGAGGCTCCCAGAGTTGCCCCGAAGGGCCCCGCGAGTCTGAGCGAGCCACCTTTTCGGCATCCACCTTTCCGTCCTAGCTGAAAAACCCATCAGAGGAGAAGCTCCATCACTTGCTGTCTACAGGTCGGCCTAGGCTCTGGCTGGAACACCAGGCCGGGTCTGGAAATCCATGTGCATACAGAGAAGTTAAAGAGAAACTTGATCCTGCACCAGAGTGAAAGAAAAGACCAAAGTCCCCCAAATTCCTAACAGCCAAAGAGTAGGAATTATTTAGAACAGGGTACTCCCTGACCACCCCAGCAGCCCATCCCTTCTAGGCAGTGTGGCCTCTTCTCTTTCTCCAGAATTCCTAGACATCTGGTCCTCCAGAATTGCCATAGTCCATCTCCAAACTCCACTTCCAGCTTTTCCTTACATTTGGCTAATATTTGAATGGTGGTCCCTAAAAACGCATTAATGAAGGCATCCAGTAAGTGCTCAGTGTTTGCTTTTGTATGAATATAGCCATAAAAGGGACTCCAGTGGAGGGGCTCACAGGCTCCAGAGAAGGCAGCATGTTGGCATGCTGTGCCTTCAGTGGCCTTCAAACAACACATAAGCAGTCACCTGCCTAGGGCATGGGGTCAGTGCTGCCACTCATGCCTCTTTGATTGTGGGAGAGAAAAAACCAAGCATGAATTAAGAAATGAAGAGAGATCCCAGAGCTGGAAAATATCCTCATTTTTCTCCCTCCCTTCTCTGTACCCCAAGGTGACCACTGCTTTTGACTCAAGGGCTTATTAATTCTTACCTGGACTATTGTCAAAACTTCGGATTACTGAGTCTGCAGTTTCACTCCCTCATCTGGCCTTACAGCCCTGTCTCTAAAGTGACAATTTGCCTCTGCTCTTGCCTTTGAGCCCTTGCAAGGTTCTCCACTGTCTTCAAGATAAAACCCAAACTTCACAGCATCCCGCTTCTTTCTGAGTTCACCCTTGGCCAACTTTAAATCTCATCTTTCTCCCTTATACTCCAGCCATAGCTAACTGCTTACTTGAACTTATCTCAAGCCTTTGTTGCAAATGCTTTTCCTTCAGCCTTTGCTCTACTTTTCCTCCAGCCTTTGCTCTCCTTTTCCTCCAACACACGTGCACATACGCGCACACACGCTCTTTGCCTGGCTGATTCCCATCCAACTTTATTTATTTATTTTTTCACTCTGTTGCCCAGGCTAGAGTGCCGTGGCATCAGCCTTGCTCACAGCAACCTCAAACTCCTGGGCTCAAGCGATCCTTTTGCCTCAGCCTCCCGAGTAGCTGGGACTACAGGCATGCGCCACCATGCTGGGCTAGTTTTTTCTATATATTTTTAGTTGTCCAGCTAATTTCCTTCTATTTTTAGTAGAGATGGGGTCTTGCTCTTGCTAAGGCTGGTCTCGAACTCCTGAGCTCAAACGATCCACTCGCCTCAGCCTTCCAGAGTGCTAGGATCACAGGCATGAGCCCATCCAACTTTATTTCATTTTATTTTATTTTTTTCAGTTCACACAATATTATTTCATTTAAAAAAATTACTTTAAGACAGGGTCTCGCTTTTGTCCAGGGTGGTCTCCTGGGCTCAAGTGATCCTCCTTTCTCAGCCTCCCCAGTGGCCGGGGCTACAAGCACGCCCAACTGATTGGAAGGCTTTGTAGGGCAGCCAGCAGGGTAGAAACCAAGGAAACCCAGGTCAGAGCTGACGTGAGAGCAGTAGGTGGGGTCAGCAGGCTGTCTGGAGGAAGGACAGTTAGTGAATCCTAAATGGAAACAAGTTGCTCTTAAGACACCTTCCTCAAACAGTGTCCACCCAACTTTAAAGACCTCCTCAGCATGACTTCCCTTTGCTAGATTTAGTTTCCCTTCCACCCTCCCCCCAGCGCCCACAGCACAGAGGACATGCCTCTGTCGTGGCACTTAGTACCCAACCTAGCCCCTGGCCCCTCTCACCTTCCCCGGGCACTAATTGTGAGGTGCTTGGACTCTGGGCAGTTCGGAACACAGCCCATGTGTGATGGAAGGATGTGAGCTTTAGAGTGGAGCAGACCTGGGTTCAAACCTTCGTTCTTCTGCTTATTGGCTGTGGGATCTTTGGCAAATTACTTAACCTCGGAGTCACGGACTCTTTGTCTGTAAAATGAGAATAGTGATGTCTACCTTATGGAATTAATGTGAGGATTAAATGAGACAATGCGCAAAGAAATATCTGCCCCTCAATTCTCACTTACCACCTGCTTTTTCCTCCTCCTGGACTCCCAGCCAGTGAGAAAGCTATTGAAGGCCCTCAGACTTTTCCTCTTTGAGCACCTGTGTCCGTTAACTGGTATTAATAACACTTAGCTCACAGGTTCTTGTGGGGATTAAATGATTCAAGATATGTGTAACCAGTTTATTGAGTTACAATGACTTGGTAGGGCTCAAGCAATCACACCTTCACCTTTAACCCCAACACATGGACTCATTTTGTGGTTCTGGACGAAATCTCAGACAGCTTCTGTATATTTTTCTGGTTGCTTTCAAGTAATAGTCCTGGTCACTTTCATGAATGGGAAGAAGGAAGAAAATAATTTGTTAATATTTACATTATAGTACTTCCCCCTTATCCACGGGGGATATATTTCAACATCCTTAGTAGATACCTGAAAGTGCAGACAGTATTGAACATTATGAATATATTCTGTTTTTTCCTATACATGCATACTGATGATAAAATTTAATTTATAAATTAGGCACAGTAAGAGATTAACAACAATAACTACTAATAAAATAGAACAATTATAACAATATGCTATAATAAAAATTATATAAATATGGTCTTTCTGTGTCAAAATATCTTATTATACTATACTCGCCTATTTTCAGACCTTGGTTGACTCCAGATAACTGAAGCCTCAGAAAGAGAAACCATAGATAAGAGGAGACAACTGCTATATATTTGTATTAATGTAAGGAAAAATACTTTTAACTACTATAGTCTTCATTTTTACAACTGGTCATGTGGTCATAGCTGGTAATTTTAATTTCACTCTCTGCTATTCAGTGCATATGCTCTTTGCTTTCAGGAAATACTTCACCTAATACAGTCACCAAAAGACATTTTCTATCACATATTTTATGTATAATTAACCTAGGCAGATAAATTCCCTTCTAAACCCACAGAGCCCAAAGCTGTGGAGCTAGAAAGCAAAAATTTCCATAGTAGATCACTAGGAGTAACAACGAGAGGAGCCAGTCCCCTTTAACCCCTTAATTTTCAGACTCAGGAATTCTGACTATGGGAACAACAGCACGATGTATTGGTTACTGATTCAGGCCATATACAACATCGTGGAGGACGTGGTCCTAGCCCTGCCCAGTGTTAGCACTTAGCTGGCCTTGTAACTGAGTCCCTAAAAGATTATTCCACCATGCTATTAGGCCATTTACTTCAGGGTAATCAGGTACATTGTAAGACCTGTGAATTCTATGATCAGGAGACCATCGCCATATTTTATTTGCTATAAAAGGAGTTCCTTGGTCAGGAGCTATACTTAGTGGAATGCTATAACAATGAATAAGATATTCCATAAGTTGTCATTTTGGCAGCAGCATGTGACAGGAAAGGGAAATCCATATCCAGAATAAGTGTCTACTAGTGAGAAGCAGCGCTGCGCTTTCTGTGACAGAAGTGTTCCCGTGCAACACACCTGCCACCAAATGGCTGGCTGCTCACCGTGGGCAACGGTGCCACGTTGAGGGTTCAGTGTTGGTCTCTGCTGTTCGCAGGTTGGACGCTCAGCAGTGGCTGTAGCCAGATCAGACTTGATGAATGGAAGCCCAGGTTGCTGAGCCATGCATAACTTCTCTCCTTGCCACCACGCGCACTTTGATCAAGAGCTACTGGACAAAGACAGGGATGCCTACAGAAAATGATTGAGAAAACAATGTGGCATCTTGGTGTCCTGATTAAGGTCTTCCTCTACTGAAGTTGCACTTTGGTGAGCATTCATGAATACATGAATATTTCCACACTTTGTGTCACTTCATAATGGTTCATTCACATACCTATTCCCCAGACGTCCTTATCACCAATTTTCCAAATGCATTCCCTCTAATTCCATAAATATCAAGTCAAACCTTTAGCCACAGCACACACCTTTTTTTTTTTTTAATGTATATCTGTACCTCTTGCTATCTCTCCTTCTAGGCAAAATGAGCAACCATGTGTACCTCTCAAAATTCTGCACATTGATGGAATTTTCCTTTACCACTAACCTTGAGGGTCCTCTCTGAGGGGGGCAGTAGTGCAGCAACTATCTCTCATATAGTGGACAAAGCCCAGAGGAAGGAGACTGAAGGTGTAGTGCTGGCCCTGCCAGTGGAAAGCAAACTGCTCAGGTGATCTTTCATAACAGGCATAAAGAGTGAACATTTGCCAGGTTAATAGCTGCATACCAGGTACCAGAGGATGTCTTTGCTCCAGTAAAAAAAATCACATCTGGAACAGAAACTGAAATTGGAGTCATCCTGATTAAGTTTGTGATAATTCATTGTCATTGTCCAAGATCTATCTGTAATTCTGCAAGTTGAAATAGGCAAGTTGAAAGAGGATACAGCGGGAATCACCACTACTACATCCTTCAAGTTCTTATGATGGCACTAATCT
>CAUYPO010077302.1:0-16775 GCA_963574435.1 Cheirogaleus major | reverse complement strand
AGATCAGGGCCTGCCACTCACTGCCCCCAGGGTGTTGTTACACGTGTCGGGCGTGGCACGGGGCACCCCCAGCCCAGCCCCGCTCCCCTCCCCCACCCCTGCTGGTGCTGCCCACCAAGCAGAGAGTCTCTGCAACCTTCAGGGAAGCCTTAGTTTCCTTATTTGGAGAAATGGGCCGTGTGAACCCGTTTGACAGTTGTGAGTCAGCGAGGGCCCAGGGCTGTGCACTGAGCACCCCCTTGCCCCAGGCACGTTCCGGAAGCATCTCACGGCCTGGTGGAAGACAGCGTGAACAGGAGGGACCAGCGGCAACTCCAGGGCCCAGGGGCAAACCTGCTCGGAGGCCCCGTGACCCCACCCTGGAGATTTCCAGGGGGAGAGCCACAGGAAAAGGAGCCGAGTGTGCTAAGCTCTCGACCAGGGCTCAGGACGTGGGGTGCCAGGGTGCGGGGGGCAGGGGTCCCCGAGGAGTGGGAGGGCGGCAGGTTTTATCTCCCAAAGTGACTCTGGCGGGATTTCTGGGCCTGGGTCAAGGAACGGGGGCTGTTTCCCTGCCCTTGGCCCAGGGGACTTGCTGAGCACCTCTGCGGTGACACCTTGGAAGGGACACACAGGACTGCCAGGGCTGGCACCTGCCCCTCTCTGGGGCTTCTCCGTGGGACCCAGGAGCCGTGTTGTGAGGAGGCCCAGGGAGAACCTGCCAGGTCCCAGCTGAGGGTGGAAGCAGACAGAAAAGAGAGTGAGCGAGAGAGCAAGTGGGGAGAGAGCATGGGCCGGGCAGGGGGTGAGTCCAGGGCCCCATCCCCAGCCTGTCCTTGCCAAGCTCTGCCCAAAGTGCAAAACAAACGTCCTTTTTTCCCCATCGTTAACCTGGGGCTTGGCGTGCCGCAGGGAGGACAGACGGAAGTCAGAGAGTGTGGCAGAGCCTAGGCCTTGCCCTGAGGCAGGTGCACCCGTGGGAGGGCCATGGCTGACCAAAGACGCCACAGGACCAACCTGTGGCAGCTGAGAACAGACTGTTGGGACAGGGCGGGGTTAGGGGTGCTTGTTAGGAGGCTCCTAACAGAGTAATACTAAAATGACAACAGCAACAACCAGGTCGCCGTGACCGGGACCACCGTGGCGAGTGCTGCAAGGGTTGGGTTCGGGGCCTTCTCAGGGAGGTGGGGACCGGCAGAGCCACCGAGGCGCTTCCCTTCCTTCCTTCCTGGCCACCAAGGGCCCTCCCTCCGAGCAGGGGGGAGGCCTGCCATCCCACACGCAGCCCTGGGTGGCCGTGGAGGGGCTGCTCCATCTCCCGGGGACCTGCCAGGCGGGCCCAGGGCTCTGCCTCACTCGAGCGCCCAGCCCTGCAGCCCCAGGGCACCTGGACGCCTCCTCCTTCCCAGGCCCTTTGCAGGCACCTGGCCTCTCTCGCCAGTGCCCGGGTAAACCTCCTGCGCTTCCCACCACCCCTGGCACCCACATCCCCAGGGCCTCAGCGTCCCCGTCTATAAAGTAAGGACGTGGATTCATCCCAAACCTAAGGCTCCTGGCCATCGCTGCGATTCACTGAGCAGCACTTACTCTCCAGCGGAGAGAAACTTGTGGACGTGCAGGGCGGCACCGAAGTCCGCTGGCAACTGACCACTGAGGGAGAAGACGGACTGGCCGCCCCCACTTGCAGCTCGAGCACCCAGGTTCACACGAGCCCCACACGGGTAGCAAGTTCCGTGGCGAGCCGCTGTCTCCAGGGAGGGCAGCTATGAACAGGGTCAGATAAGTGACTAATATTTTTTTAATGTCAAGTGAAAAAGAAGGTTGGATTAAAATGCTCCTTAATTAATAGGGTATAATCATGAGTGGCCTAGCTTTAGATGAGGGCTTTCTGTGCCTTCTTTGGGGAAATAATTTCAACCTGTGAACAGGAGAGTTCTGAGACAGTGAACTTGAAAACCCTTTTTGAGACGCTGCAGCTCACTCTCGGGTGTCTGAGCAGGACCCTCCTCGCTGGTCCTAACTCTCCTCTCCTCTTGCAGCCGAAACCCGCAATAGGTGTGGGGAGATGATTAGGGTGAGAGGCGGGTGGGGTGGGGTGGGGTGGAGAAGCCATTGTTTCCTCCCCCTTGCCGGCTGGCGCTGGGCTTACTGCGCCGGGAGGAGTGGGCATCCTCGGGCCACGCCGGCTTCTCCTTACCGCCTCTGTCTGCCCTCCTACCCGTGCAGTGCGGGCTCACGGGATGGGCCAGAGAGTGCGCAGTCCTCTTCCGTCCACTGGAAGATTTTGTGCAGAACTGGTGTGGCAGAATTCAGGAGTGAAGTCATCTGGGCTTGAAGGTTCCTTTGCTGGAAGACTTCTAACTGCAAATTCCGTCTCTTTAATAGATAAAGTGTTGTACGGGTTGTTTTTGCTAGTTCATATCTTTGTTAGTTTATGTTCTTTAAGGAATGTGTTCATCTCATCTGAGTCGTAGAACTTACTCGTGTGATTGTGGGGTCCAGGCGATGTCACCTCCCTCATTCGTGACCCCGTGTGTCTTCTCTTTCTCCTGACCAGTCTGGTGGGAGGTTCATCAGTTTTGTTTATCTTTTCAAAGAACCAACTTTTGATTTCATTGATGAACTCTGGTCTTTATTATTTCTTTAGTTCTGCTTACTTGGAGTTTCATTTTCTCTTTATTATCTAGTCTCTTAAGAACTGAGGTGATCGATTTGAAACTTCTATGGATAATACACACATGTAGTGCTATGAATTTCCCTGCAAGTACTGCTTTAGCTGTGTCCCACACAGCTTGAAATATAAGTTTTCATTCCATTAAATTCAGAATCCTTTCTAATTTCCATTTGCATTCTTTGACCCCTTGAGAAGTGTATGAGCTTTCAAATGTCTGGGGATTTTTCAGATTTATAACTTAATTCCATTGTTGTTTAGAGAATATATTTTATATGATTTTAGTTTTTATATTCACTAAGCCTTATTTTATAGCCCAGAATGTGGGCTTTCTTAGTAATGTTGCTGAGCACTTGGTAAAGATGCATATTCCATACTGTCGGGTGGGGTGTCCTAAAAATTTTGGCTAGATCAAGTCGCTCCATGGTGGTGTTCAAGTCTTCTAGCTCCTTATTGATTTTCCATCTACTCGTTAAGTCAGTCATTGAGAGAAAGGTGTTTGAATCTGTCTGTAACTGTGGATTTACTTCAGTTTACACTCCATGTATTTGGGTGTGTGCAGGTTGTTTAGGGTGGTTATGGGCTTCAAAATAATGGGCCTCATTTATTATCCTGAAGTTATCCTCTTTGTCACTGGGAATACCCTTTGCTCCAAAATCTACCTGGTCTGATATTATTCTTTTGATAAGTGTTAGCGTGGTATGATATTTATTCATTTTTAAACTTTTAATTCTTTTACAGGTTGAGCGTCTCAAATTTGAAAATCCAAAGTATGAAATGCTCCAAAATCTGAAACTTTTGAGTGCCGCGGTGATGCTCAAAGGAAACACTCATTGGAGCACTTAGGATTTTGGGATTTGGGATGCTCAGTAAGTACAATATAAATATTCCAAAATCTGAAAAATCCAAAACTCTAAATACTTCTGGTCTCAAGCATTTTAGATAAGGGATACTGAACCTGTGTATCTTTGTATACAAAGTGGGTTCCCTGTAGGCACATAATCTGGCCTTGCCCTTTCCTACAATCTCATCGTTTCTGCTTCTGGAAGGGTGTTTTCGGTGACTGTGCTTAACATATTGGTGGATATGGTTGGATTTAATCTACTCTCTTTTTGTTTGTTTTCTATTTGACTCATCTATCCCCCCTTTCCCCTTTTCTGCCTTCTTTCCGATTAAATTGAGTATTTCTTATGGAAGCATTTTTTCTCCTGAGCTGATTAGCTGTCACTCCTGGTCGTGCTGCGTTAGGTTCACAGGTGACATCTCACCTTGTCGACAACCTGCCTCCAGGTGACGCTGCGCCCCCTGGTGGGCAGCAGAGGAGGCTTGCAACCGGTTACGCCCCTGCCCGCTCCCACCTCTGCCGGTCCTCTCAAATGCCTGTTTTAGGAATCCCACAATGCATCGTTATTGTTTTGCTTTAAAGCAATTTAAATAATAATAAAAAAGATGAATATTTCACATTCGCCATGGCGGCTCCCATGGCCAGTGCTGGTCGTTACTTTGCGGAGATCACGATTTCCGTGTGGTGTAGTTTTCCTGAAGGACTTTTTCTAACGTTTCTTACAGTGCAGATCTGGTGGTGGTGAGTTCTTTCAGCTTTTGTATACATGAAAAATCCTTTATTTTGTCTTTCATCGTTTTAATTTTAAAATAATTATAGATTCACAAGAAGTTGCAGAAAAAATAAAACGGGGCAGAGAGGTCCTGTTGAAACTTCACCCTCCCACGTTTCCCGGAAACGGGGACTCGGCCTTGGTACGACTGACCGCGCCTATTCATTCACATGTGCTGGTTTTACATGCCCATGTGCACACGCGTGTGTATGCCTGCAGCTCTGTGCAATTTTCTCTCACCTGCAGATTCACGAAACCAACACAGAATCGAGGTGTCCTCACGCCGCCCCTCAGGGCCCGCACCCCCCTCCCGCCCCCGCCCCCGCGGCCACCACTGTGTCTTCCATGTCCACAGCCCCTCACGGCCACCAGTGGAGTCCCACCCTCTGCGGCCTTTGAGCCCGGCTTCCTCACGCGGCGCGGTCTCCTGGGGTCCACTGGAGAGCTGCCTGTGCCCGTGGCGGGTTCCTTCCCTTGCTGAGCGGCGTTTCCTGGCGCGGCTGTGCCACACTATGCCCACGCGCTCGCCGGGGGGCATGTGAGCTCCTGGGCTTCTCCCCGCCTTTGGCGGCCCCGGGCAAAGCCGCCGTGGAGGCTGGCGTACGGGGCTTCCTTTCTCTGGGATAAAGGCCCGAGGGTGCAGCCGCTGGGTCTCCGAACGCCCGCTCATTTGTGGTCGGATGTCAGACACTGTGAGCCCTGCCTCGCCGGGTGCCGGGTGTTCTGTGTCCTTACAAATAAGCTCGAGTTTCCTTCCAGGATGCAGCTAAGTCTCTGGGAAAGCATTTGGTTTCTTGGAGTTTTCCTTGCTTTTGAGCTTTGCTAGGTAGGACCTGAGCAGTCCTTAGCTTCTAGCTGATCTTCCAACTATTAAAGCAAAACCCCTCTAATGCCACTGCCCGCTGCCGTGTGAGCGCCCCCTACGCGGGAGCGGGACTGGAAACCGGTCCCGGCCCGGCTTGGGGTCTGTCCCAGCTCTGCCCCCTCTGATCCTTTAGGGGGCCCCTTCCCAGGCGCGAGGAGGCTTCCTCAGACTCGGGGCCCTCCGCAGGAGTCCACAATGCTCCCCTGGACAGCTCCCTCCTCGCTGGTGATCCGGCCTCCTGGTCCTCCCGGGGCTCCCAGCCCTGTCTCTTCCACTCTGGTCCCACCCAGGCTCTGCTGGGGCCTCTCCCTGCGCCAGGGCGGGGAACCCTCTCGGGCCGCAAGCGGAGGCCTCACCTTGTCCATCTGCCCTCGCTTAGGGACCTTTGTTGCCGGACGGATAATGTCTAACACATGTTTCATATACTTTGTCCATTTTTTTACTTGTTTTGGTGGAAGGGTACATCTGGTCCCTGTTAGTCCATCTTGGCCAGAAGCAGAAGTTCTGACGGTCGATATTTGAAAGCTCCTTCGGTAGCCAGATTCTAGTCGGTGCGGAAGTCAGTCTCCCATTCCCTGCACCGTGTGTCGTGTAACAATAACGCCATTCACACGAGAGCTGCGTGTCTGGCCACGGGGGCGGCTGGCGATCCCTGGCTGTGCCTCGGGCCTCGCGGAACTTTGATCAGAAGGGAAAGCATCAGATAGAGGCTGAAAAACAGTTTCAGCTGCCAAATATGCTTTTTACCTGGAGGAAAAACAAAAGAATCCTGTGGAGGAGCCAGGAGGCTTTCACGGGCTTTTAAAAAGCAACAGAGAAGCAGAAATGTCCCCATGCTCAGGCGGAGTGGGAACCGCCCACGTGGCCCCGTGCCGTGGTCAGCGCAACGCGGCCATCCTCTGCCCCGCTGCGCCGAGCATTCCTGGTCCGGAAGAGCCTTGGAGACTCTGCCAGGCTCCAGCCACAGCCGCCCAGAAGTGAAGTCGCTTCGGACAGAGCCGCGGTGACTCACACCCCCGGGAGCTGGGGACCAGGGACCCGCCAGTGAGCGTCTGCGTTTCGCTTCTATATCCCGAACGTGAAGGTGGCTGCGTCTCACGGATGTTTCTCATTTTTTATGTTTCCATGTACCTGGAAACCTTACTGCGACCACCTTAATTTGGAATTTGGAATAACTGGACACTAACGATGGTTTGGCTAGGCTTGAGTTTACCTGCTGACTTTCTAGCGAGAAAGGGTCTGCGATGCAATGCAATCACTTAAAACAAAAATGCAGGTGCTCCTCTCAGGGGAATAGTTTTAAAGACTTTAGGAACACTCATTGTTTGCATGCAAATAAGGCTGCTAATTACGAGATTTTTTCCCCCGTTTATTGGAGTAGGCCCAGCAGGACCTCGACGTGAAAATATGCTATTAGCAATTAGTTCCCGTAATGACAGATACTCGAAAAGAATAAAGCAAACTAGAAAAAAATTACTCTCTAATCCAGACTTTTCACTTAGTTAAGACCCCACTCAACCTAAATTATAACAGTTCACATGTGCAGTTCGACTGCAGCCGTCAAAGTGTTTCTCAATGAGAGAGATGGGGAGGGGGTGGTGAGATTCCCCATCTGCAGGGGAAGTGGCTGAGGCTTGGGGGACGCAGGGCAGGGGGTTGGCTCGCAGCCTGCAGCGCTGCCTCATGGCAATGATGGTTTCAGACACGACCTGACATCCATCTATCCACCCACCCACCCGTCCATCCCACTGAGTTGACACATTTTTCGGATTAAATTGCTCCCTCCCTGCATCTCTTGGCGCTGGCCGACGTCGAGACGCTAGGACCACATCACGGAAGGGTTGCCAAGGCCGAGTGTGAGCAGGGCTGTGCCTGAGGGCACCTCTTCTTGGTGTGGGGCCCTGTCCAGACACCTCTGCTAATTTAATGGGTCCTGGCTCTGCCCACGGCACATTCGGGGAACTGAGGCAGTGCCGGAACCTCTGGCACGGGTGAGCGGCGAGGCCTGGAGCTGCAGGGGAGAGGCTGAGGGACATGGAGGGACGGCTGTGCAGGGACCCTCCCTCCCTCCCCTGCTTGCAGGCCACCCTGGCCGCAGCACCCGCGTTCTGCCTCTGCCTGCGGCTCCCAGGCCTTGCTGGGGCTCACGACCCTCCCAAGCCTGGAGCCAGGCCCGTCCGTGGGGGGCCGCGGTGCCCCAGCCCCGCTCCGCGGCCGCCTGCTGTGCAGATCTGGGTTTCTCTGCATCCGTCAGGTGGCGTCTCCAGTGGATCCGAGTCCCGGCCGGCCCGGCTGTCGAGACAGATTGTCACGGGGTGGCAGGTCCCCAGGCCCCTCGGCCAGGTGCCTAAGGGCGCCCAGTGTCCCTCTGGGGACGGATTTCCGCGTCTCTGTGACTTGGCTGTCTCTGTGCAGCGTCTCTGTGGGGTCGCCTCTGTGGTGGCGGTGCCTGGCGGGAGGTGTGCTGGGAAGAGGCGTGTCACCCAGGCAGCCCGGCGGGCCGCACGCTGGGTCCGTGTGCGCCACGTGCACCGGGACATGGGACAGGCCAAGGGGAGCGCGAGGGGAAGGCCCCGCGTCGAAGCCTGTTCATCCTGCGCTCGGGGGTGGGCCTGCGTTTCCCGCCGCGTTCGCCGAGGATTTTTCTAGGCCTTCTCTGCTGTCATAGCTGACGTTCACAGCGACCAGGGCGATGTCTCTGCACACGGGTCTGAAACTGGACCAGACAGCTGCACAGTAGTGTTCAGAGCATCTGGGGAGGGAGCCCCGGTGCGCAGGGCCCCCGCATCCTGGTCACTCTGTGTCCCCTCCCCTCCCCCAACCGTGCCCCTCCCCCACTGGCAGCCCTGCCCGGCCAGGTGACCTCACGGAGGCCGCTGACCCGCAGCTGCTGTTGGCCGGGTGAGGAGGAACCGGGCCCAGGCTTGAGCAGACTGACCCTGAAGGTGCGGCCAGCACCTCGCCTGGCCCCCAGCAGCCCCTGGCGCCTTCCCAGCGACACCAGGCATGGCTACGCTCCAGCCTTCTCGGTGGGCCACGTGGCCACATCTAGTGGAAAGGCTGGGGTGGTGGCCTGGGCTACTGCGGGCACGAGGAGGGGTTCTTTACCTGGTGACCGTGACACCTGCGTCCACCTGGCCTCAGGGGCCGGACTGAGCCCAGCCAACCTGGACAGGGGACCGGTGGAGGGGGTGGGGGAGGGGCCCCGTGACCACAGTGGATGGGGCTCCCTAGGCCTGGGGAAGGTGGAGCCGTCCCTGGACCCCTGGCCAGGTGGGTCCCCCTCTGCACCTGCAGCTCTGCCCTGTGGCTGTGGGTGTGGCCAGGACGGCCTGAGCCCGGCCCTGGGCTGCTTACCTGACTCCAGCTGCACACCTGCCGGGGTGGCGGCCGCAGCTGCCTACTGGCAGCTTCTCAGACACCTGGTCTTGGGCTCGTCCGTCTCTCTGAGCTGTGACCCATGTGGCAGGAGTGAAGTGTCCCTGCCTCTCCTCTGCCTTTGAGGAAAGAGCACCCCCTTCTCCTCCAAGAGCTGCGGCTCGAGGCTGCGTCGACGGCCTTCCCGGGGGCCGTCTCCAGCCCGTCTACAGTCTCCAGCAGGCAGCGCTCGCTGCTCGTGAGCCTGGAAGTGGGAGAGAGAGGAGCCCCTGCGATTCATGGGACAGAAACGCAGATGCCGGGTGCGGAGCGAGCGGGGCAGTCTGGAGCCGGGGCACCAGAGCCGCCAGGTGCGGCCCCCTTCCCTTCCGAAACACCTGGCCAGGTCAGGAGGCGGCTCTGCCCCGTCGCAGCTGCACGGAGCCCCGGCCCCCGACTGGGAGGGGCAGGAGGCGCCAGCGGTGTCGCCCCCGTGGCTAAACAGCCATTCACAGACGCAGAAAGGACTTCTCGGAGGCTGCAAGTCCAAAGTGCACCAGGTGTTTGTACCGGGTGCGAGGCGGTCGCAGCCTCGTCTTGGCGCTGTGGACGGCGCTGCCACCTTCTTCTTCAGGGCTCAATTGCATTAAGGGATTTAAGATAGGGCCACGTGGTGACCCACGTTTAGAGGGTAGCCTGGGCCGGGCGCGGTGGCTCACACCTGTAATCCCAGCACTGTGGGAGGCCGAAGCAGGAGGATCACTGGGGTCGGGAGTTCGAGAGCAGCCTGAGGAACATAGCGAGACCCCCGTCTCTATGAAAACATAATTTTAAAAGAAGATGGTAGTCTAATGATGCATTTGAGGAAAACTTCCAACAGAAGAGTTTTTGCAAACTCTGTTAACCAGATCAGCTATTTCCTGATCGCTCCTTTAACCAAAAATTTCTGGGCTGTATTTTGATGGGATTGTGATGAAATCCCAGGCAGTGTTTCTTTTAATGAGCAGGCGGGGGGGCTCTCCTGAGGGATCTGCACCCACAGAAACCCAGACCCCCCTGCCGCGCTGAGGCCCCCCGGCGGCGCGACGACACAGAAGAACGCTCGGGCAACGCTAATTAGGCGTGATCCAGGCAGGATCTTTGGCTCCAGAGCAGGTCTGCATGCGACAGGGCATGTCGGCCCGAGCAGCTGCTTCCCAGGGCCAGGGTGGGGGCTGCAGCTACCAGGAGCTGTGGGCCGGGGGAGCGGGCAGGCATGGCCCCAGCGCAGGTGATGGAGCCTCTGGTCGCAGCTTTGTGTTTGCCTGGGGAAGCTGGGCATGGCAAACCCCTGGGCTCTGGGGGAAAGTCTGGTTTTGTTCAACTAGCGGGAAGGACCTCTCCCCCCATGCAATGAAGAAATCATTGCCCGGGGCTGGAAGACTCACGCCCAGGCCAGGCTGGGGGCTGGGCCCAGATGGTGGCAGGTGGGGTGGAGGGAATTCTGACGTTTGTGAGCCGGCCATGGTCGCGCACGGAGCTGTCACGGCCAGACGCTGGCCGAGGCCCAGTCGGGGTCTGAGCGCCGAGCCCGGGAAGCAGGGAAGGTCATCACAAAAGAGCACCAAGCCCATCCTCGGGGAGCACCATGTCCCTCCCCTCTGTGCTGGGCGGGAGGCAGTGAGGCCCGCGGGGCTCCTGCTGAGACCTGGGCGCTTCAGGGTCTACCACGCGCCTCCGTGCTCACCATGCCTGCCCATGCCCATCAGCTCGGCCTCGGCCGTCGGCCTGAAGCCTGGGCGTGAGCCCTGCACACGCTCCGCGGGAAGCCCTGAGGGTGGCGGCAGCGTCTGAGGGGTCTCCGCTGTGCGGCCTTTGTGGCCGTCCCTCTCGAGCGGTGGCTGAGGTGGGGGTGGAGGGCCCAGCCATGGCGGCCCGCCAGCCAGACGCGGGCCCTGCGGGGGACTTGCCGGCCCGTGAGTGCAGGTGTATCTTGTCCCCATGGAGCTCTGCGGGTCAGGGGACACGCCCAGTCCAGGATGACTTTTCCCGTTCCCAGTGCCCGTGCGACAGCGCGTCAGCGGACGGGGCCGGAGCCCCCATGCTCGGCAGCGAAGGCCTGGCCTGGCGAGCTGGGCCGCGGCAGGAGCCGTGCGTGGGGGCAGGTGGGACCCGCTCCACTCCTCACACGCGGGCCTGGGGGGCTCTTCCGGACACCTCCCGAAATGCACTGGGGACTGCGCGCCACACGCAGTCGGCCCGACACGACACCAGCATCCTGCAGACGTGTTTCTCCACGTGTGTGTTGAGGGGGTGTTGGGAAACGAAACATGGAAACGTCACTGCGCTGGCAGCCCCTCCAGCCCCTCCGCCAGCCCACGATGCGCAACGTCCGTCCGACAGACCCGCCGACCCATCTGACCCCACCGGTCGGCACCGGTCCTGGGTCTCTTCTCCGCTGCCGCCCCTCACTGCGGCCGCTGTCTGGTCTCTGGCAGGGGGACAGTCCCCGCCGGGCTGAGCCCTGCGCAGCCGTGGAGATGTAAACACCGTGCAGTTCTGTGTGCGGCGGGGCTTGGTCCCGTGCTTGCTGTCGGGTGTGGACAAGGCCGTGACGCCCTCTGGGGTGGATGCTCTTGCACCGCCTGGCCCCGTCTGGGAGCCCACTTAGTCCCGGGAGCGAGGGGCGCTGTTTCCCACCTTGTCCCCGGGGGTGAGCAGAGCGTTTTTCCTGAGTGCTGGACTTGCGGTTTGCAGAGCGAACGTCGGTCCCATCCTTTGCAGCCAGGCTTGTGCTGAGACCCTTCCCCGTCTCGACGACCGGAGGCCACGACTGAGTTCTGTTTCGAATACTAACCGAGAATACTGGAGTCCTGTGAGCCACTGTTTAAACTGGAAACATTTTTAAAAGTTTCCAGGAGTTTCATGAGCCTGAATGTGGTGATGACGAGTTTGAGAGTTGAGAGAAAACAAACACCGCCCCTCCCTGACGGCATTTGGGAAGAATCAGGCCGTCTGCTCCCTCCGACGCCGGCGGGGACGTTCGCAGAGCGGCCGGAGGCGAGATGTGGGTCAGCGGCCCGGCAGGTGTCTCGGCTCTGCCCGCAGCAGGCGCCTGCTGTCTCAGCCTGGAGGGCCTGGCGTCCAAGCCCCGTCCTCACGGCGTCCCCCTGCGTGTGTGTCTGCAGGGGACCCTTTCTACCAGGACATCGGCCACGCAGGCCCCCCCCCAACAACCCTGCTTTCAAACGAGGTCCCGTCGGCGTCCTGGGTCAGGACTTCACACGTGGGTTGTGGGAGACGCAGAGGGACCCGCAGGCGCAGTCCTGGCTGCGCTCACGCCGACGGTCAGCACGGCTCCCGGAAGGACCTTCCTGCGCAACCTTGGGCGGGATCGGTCGGCCGCTCGGCCTCACGCCCGCCCCCAGCGGGGGTCCCGCTCTCCCCACCGCCTTCCTCCTGTCTTTCCTTCTCGTCACCAGAACGGAATACGCTGACTTTCCCTTGAGTGACAGTCAAGTCTCAGCACACAGCGACGCAAACACAAATGCGTCCGGAGACAACCAGACGCAGGTTTATGCTCTCGTTCGATCTCTCTTAAAAAGCCTCGTCTAACCCAAGACGAGTGAATTATCGGGGGAGCGCTACCAGTCACACACGGCAGTGGGCCGCGCCGCGCCACCCAGGCCCGGCTACCGCGGCCCAGCAGGAGGCGGGGCCATCCCGGGTCCCAGGGCAGACATGGGCCATGCCGTGACCTGGTGTGAGGTGATGACGCAGAAAGTCTCTGAGCCCAGGGCGTGGGGCGCCGGGTGGCGGCTAATGGAGTCCACGGGAGGCTCCTAATTACCTGTGAAATTGAGGGTCTATTTTCGGATGAGCCTCGTGAAAGCCGGGCTGTGCCTCCCCCTCCACATCCGAGGGCAGAGGGGGTGGGAGCCCCCCAGACCCCGGGAGACCCCTGCTGACGCGGCAGGAAGCCACAGACTGGCAACCCCGTGACAGGCGCCGCGCAGAGCCCGCGGGAGAGAAGGGAAGGCCTCTCTCGCAGGCACAAGCTCCCCGTGTCGGCACAGGCTCCTGGCGACCGCCTGGCGGCAGGGAGGCCGCGGCGGGGCAGGTGCCCGGGCACCACCGCCCACCCCACCCCGCGGCCGTGCGGACATGGCCGGCATGGCGCCCGAGTGGGGCGTGGGGCGTGGGGCGGGGTAGCAATTGGCAGCACGTCCCTGAGGTGGGGGGACCAAAGTCTTGACCCTCAGAAGCCTCTTGGTTCTTGGCTCACAGGCGCCTGGACCGGGGTCCCGAGCTGGGGCGCGGTCTCCGCAGAGGGGTGTCTCGGTGGCTGCTTCGGGCACCCCACGTAACGTTCTGGGGCGCGGGGTTGAATTTAGCAGGAAGGGGACTCGCAGGAGTGAGGCGGGAGGGGCCCCACACCTTCTGGCGACGGGAACTCGGTTTCACAGAGCGGTGAGCGAGAGGTTGCTGGAGATGGCCTCACGTCCGTGTGAGTAGAGAGTGCAGCGGCCCCGACCCCGCACCCTGCAGGGCTGCGCCGTCGGGACACCCGCGCCGTCGCCTGGGCAGCGGGGGCCCCCCATGGCGGCATCTCCGTCCTGAACGGCGGAGAAATTCCCCGGAGTCTGCTGCCCCCGGAAGTGGGGTCTCACCCCGCACAGGCCTCTGGTTCGGGACAGCCGAGTGTCCGGAAGTCTCTCCTCACATCGCGCCAGTTTGGTCACGGGAATCCCGCCCACGCGTCCTGATTCTGTCCTCGGGGCAAGCCAGGCTGCTCCTGGGGGTCCTCACAGCCCCTCCCAGCACCCGAGGCCGTGCGGATCCTGGGGGCCGAGGCTCCGGGTCTTTGCCGTCTTGAATTCCAGCTGCCCGTGTTTTTCTTAGCGTGGCACCTGCCACGGAGCACGGAGTGGAGATCTGACAATACCCAGAAATTATCACTAAACTGGTTAAACTTTTTCCGGCCAAGACCCACCATGAGAAACCCACGTTGCAACACAGCCAGCCCACGCACGCACACGTGAAACGGCGCTCGCCGTGATGAACGACGCCTGATAGAATCGCGGTTTCTGTTAGGACAATAGAAACAGATATTTCTGCTCAACTCCGTTTTTTAAAATGCTGGTCGGGCTCATTAAATTGATTTCACAACCAGCTGTGGAACCGGTTGTGACCTGCAATTTGCAAACAGCTCTAAGTCGTTTTCCGCCGAGAAGCCTCTTCTCTCGGAGGCAGAGCCAATCGAGGGCGTCCTCGCGCCTGCTTCCTTGGTCTTCCCCGCGTGGCGCGTAGCCTGGTGGGCACGGTCATCCCGCCTTGTGGGCTCTGCTGCTCTCTGCCCCTCAGCCCTCGCTACGGCCCCGCTCAGCCCCGACGCTCCCTGCGGCCCCGGGAGAGACCCGTGTTGTAGGACGCTCAGCCAGCCGTGGGCTGCGGGGTCTGCGTTTTCATTCTTCAAAGGCTCTTGTGTCCCTGACACTCTTGCTCTGTCCTGGCCAGAGGCTGGGGTGTGAGGTGATGTCACAACAGATGGGAAACACAGCCCAGTCTCAGGCCTGGATTTATGGAGGATTTTGAGAATATCCTTTATATTTTTTATTGCATTTTCCAAACTGTCTCAGACGGAACCAGAAAGAAAAGCGACGTTAGGATGAAAAGAAAACAAAAAGGTGTTTCTGCACTGCGTGTCTGTCTTGCCGTCTGTCCATGCGGGGGCGGGGCTGCAGCCACGCAGGCAGCCCCTCTGGCAAAGGGCGCGGAGCCGGCACCAGGGCTGGGGCGTGGGCCCGGCAGCCCAGCCCACTCGGGGGGCCCAGCCTGCGGGCCGGTGAGCGTCTCCCTGGCACAGGCGGCTTTTATATTTTCGGTGCCGCTGACGCCTGGCTGAGCACGCCTCTTTGTAGACTGGTCTGTGTACACGTTCACGCTGGCGTGGTTCTTTTTCACTCTGGAAAAGCAGTTGCTGGCAGGGCTGGCTCTGTTTCCTGTGCAACGTGAGCCGCGCGGTGTTGGGTGTCGCTGACGGGTGTGGGGGCTCCGGAGGACGGACAGCCCCCCGCCCGCGGCTGTGCTGGCGGCTTCTCCACGCGGAATCCCCGCCCGTCTGCAGCGGCCCGTCTCGTTCCGGTGGCCGCACGGTGATGTCACCCACATACCTAAGTAAACATGCTGTTTCCTGGCCCACATGTGGCTGAGGGGCGCACACGCATTTCTGTGCCTCTCCCCTCCCCCGGCACTGAACCAGCCCTTAGCCTACACAGAGGCAGCTCAGGTTTCCCCGAACTTCAGCCCATGCGTCCAGAGCCACCTCCCCTTTTCTGTTTCACTTTTCCACTTGCCTCTTGTCGGCTCTGCCTGTCTACAGGGAGGAGGGACGGGGCACGGCTGCAGCCTGGGGTGGGCTTGAGGCCCAGGAGGGGCAGGTGAAAGAGCAAGGCTCCCAGAAGAAAGAACAGAGGGGCATCTTCGTGCGCTTGGGGTGGGCAGATACTTCTTTAAAAAGACACAGAAAACGCGAACTGCAAGAGAAGAGGCCGATTCGGTTTGAGTTTGTACAGATCACAGCTTTTGTTAATCCGAAGGTGCGGCTCAGAGAGCGAGGCAGGACTCAGCCTCGGGGAAGAGGCCAGTGCCCCAGGCAGCCGGCACGTGTCCAGAACATATAAAGAGCCCCAGGAAGTCAATGAGGGAAACACGGACGGTTCCACAGCAGGGACGTCCCGGGGCCTCGCGTCTGCACAGGTGCTCGGCGCCGCTGCGTCGGGGAGAGGCCACAGCCCGGCCCCACGATCTCCGCCCCGGGAGCCGACTATGATGAAAGAGGCTGTGGAGAGCGAGCGTGTGAGGAGTGGAGCTCGTGGGCCCCCCTGCTTGTCCGCAGAGCCCACCTGGGCACTGCTGCTCTGGCAAACTGCTCGGCACCGTGCAAAGCTGACTGTTCACCTGCCGGGGATCCGCCCATCCCGCTCCTGGTGTGGAGCCAGCAGAAATGAGTGCTCGAGCTCACAAAAGACACACGCAAAGGCTTTATGTGTGACACTTGAACACGGAGTTACCGAGTGTCCGTCAGCACTGCGGTGCACACACCTGCATGCACACCTGCGTGCACACCTGTGTGCACACGGCCCTGGACAGCCCGCTGCTGCACACGCACGCGCCGGGTGTCAGAAGGTTAGGCGCGGGCAGAGGAGCAGCCGCCTGTGCCCAGGGGTCGGCTGGGCAGAGGCCAGAAAGACGACACCGTGGGCTGACGACGCTCTGGCTCTTGATCTTGGGGGTGGCTCCGCAGGCGTGTGTGTGTGCAAAGTTCCCCGGCCCATGCATGTGAAATCTGTGCTCTCGACTGTGCCTCAGTTGCGCCACCATTTCTAAAATTACAAACCCCGGAATAAGCAGCCTTGGATTCGACCCTGGGGCCGTCGCGGGCACGAGTTGCTGAGCTACTCTGCTCCTCGGGTCCCTGCCTGGGAAGCGGCTGGCAGTAGCTCCCATCTCAGGATCGTGAGATTAAGCCGGTGGGTGCTAATAGCCACCGGAGGTCCCCGGCCCGGACGCACACTCACCAACCACCGATTGCTGTGGTTGTCCCCTCCAAGTGACCGAACCCCAGGTGGGTCACTTCCTCCCGCCAGGTGGCCGCTCGCGTCGCCGTGTCTTGGAAGTGGTCCCACCCGGGAGCTCCGTTATCTGCCCTGGCTTCAGTTGCTGTTGCCTTTGGTGCATAGACATTGCTCGCACGCTTGGCCCCGGCACCGCTGCGCTTCCCCAGAGTGCTCCTGACACGTCGGGAGTCGTGCAGACGCTGAGCGATTCGTTGGGATGTGGAACTTGGAGCCGCTCGTCATGCTCCTGTTTCTTCTCAGCATGGAGCCGAGAAGTGTCCTGAATCTGGAAGATCGAACTGTGTCATCTCCAGAAAAACATCATACGAGCGATTCTTTAGTAATAACGGACCGAGACTTGGGCCAGCACAGCTCCGAGATCCAAACCAGCATCAAGTGAATCGATCCAAACAGAACGATGTAAAACCCACAGGCAGAAGCCACAGGCTCCTCACTGGCCACCCTGAGGGCGCGGCACCGCGGTGCTGTCAGAAGTCCTTCTGTGATGTCTGAGATTTACTCCAGGACACTCCATTTTACTGGTGCAATTAAAAACTAAATTTTAAAACATATCAAGAATTTCTCTCCTCGTGTCTAGAAGAGGAGGCTGGCAGGAGGTTGCCAGGGCTGCAGGGACGATGACCATCGACAGGACAAAGTGACCGCAGGCGCGGAGGGAGGTGCGGAGG
>CAUYPO010077299.1:0-10730 GCA_963574435.1 Cheirogaleus major | reverse complement strand
TTGCTGATTGGATATGTAAAGCTTGTTGCTGATTGGATATGTAAAGCTTGTTGCTGATTGGATATGTAAAGCTTGTTGCTGATTGGATATGTAAAGCTTGTTGCTGATTGGATACTTTTTGAATCCCACCGCTGATTGGATAGCTCCTCATGCTCATAGTTGATTGGTTGTGTGTAACCCCAAGAAGTATATAAAACCGGAGGAGAACAAGGAAGCGGTGCTCAGAATCTGGTGGCATGCCCCTCTGAGCCCGCTGGGGGAATAAAGGCTGATTCTCCAACCCTCTTGTGTGACACTCGGTTCTTTCCCTGGTCAATCGCTGGAACACTTGCTGTAACTCTTGCCAGAACAGAGGAGGCCACAGGATGACCAGATGGCTAGATCCTCCTTGGCTCTCAAAAGAGCCACAGTTCAGAGCTGGTGGATACTGATGATCAAGTTGACTGTTCTTTCTCTGAGATTCCCATTTCCCTCCCTGCCATATGTAACCCTACAGTCTTCTCAAATTACTAGAAATAGTTTCTGTAGAGCCCAGAGAGACAGACTGATGTGCCAGGTGTTCAGTCCGCCTTACCACTTTCACATGAACCTGTCTTTCGTAGGCTTATTTAGCATAAACTCAAACTGAGTTTTATTTAGTTTTTCTTGGTTTTTTTTTTTTTTGAGACAGGGTCTTTCTCTGTCACCCAGGCTGGAGTGCAGCGATGTTGTCATAACTCATCGCAACCTCAAACTCCTGGGTTCAAGAGATCCTCCTGCCTCAGCCTCCCAAGTAGCTGAGACTACAGGCACACGCCACCATGTCTGGCTAATTTTTCTAATTTTTTTTTTTTTAGAGACGGCGGTCTGGCTATGTTGCTCAGGCTGGTCTCAAACTTCTGGCTTTAAGCGATCCACCCATTTCAACCTCCCAAAGTGCTAGGGTTACAGGTGGGAGCCACTGCAGCCGGTCAGTTTAGTTTTTCTTTCACCCCTCTCTCCTCAATTGAGTCGTATTTTCATCTTTCTAGCTTGTCTATCCAGTATCTAGACTGGGATATTTGTGACTCCTTACTCTGAGCTTGCAGGTGAACCTGTAGACTTGGAGAGAGAATGCAGAGAGAGAGAGAGAGAGAAAATGGAAGCATTTGAGTGCTATGACTTCCTTTGGATGGATGTTCAAACGTTAAAGCTGGTTGATCTCTCACCCATGTTTATTTGCTGTGGCATAAGACTAAGAACGATTGAAGGGCAAGGACTGTGTTTTGATTATCTCTGTGCTTAGCACAGTAACTACCATAGATAGTTGCTCAATAAATGTTTCTTGAGTGAATATTTGAAAGCAGGAGAGAAATTGCCTCACGTTAAGCCACAGGAAAAGTTTCCAGCCAGACTGTCTCTAGCCAGGCCCTTTCTACAATGGGCAAAAATTATTTCCATGTAATCCATGTGAATGAATCACAACTCTTTCAGTTTCAAGTTGTTTCATTTATTCATTCCACAGATATCTGCTGAGCATCTGCTCTGTTCCAGGCAACCATTCGAGGTATAGGTATGAGCAAATAGACAAAAAAAAAACTCTGCCTTTATGGCATTTGCATTTTAGTTGGGGAGAAGGAAAATAAATAAGGTAAATATGTGAAATATATTAATGTTTTAGATGGTATAAGTGCTTTGGGAAAAATAAGCGAGGGAAGGGGCTTAGGAAATACCAGGATGAGTTGGGGGTTGTCATTTCATATAGGATGAACAAGAGAAGCTCTATAGAGAATTTGAAGGCCTTGCTTCCAACTTGCCCTGTTTAAAATACAAAGAGAATTTATTAGCTCTCAGTGTACAGGGTCCACCCCTAGCACAGCTGGATTAGAGCTTGGAGTGAAATTTTCTGAGATCTGTCTCTTCATCTCTTGGCTTTCTTTTCTTTTCCTTGGCTTCAACCTCTGGCTGGTTCCCTCCCAGTGACCGGACGGCTGCTGGATTCACAGCTGCTCAGCTGAGAAGCCCTAGGGGAAAAGAGAGATCATCTCCAGTGGTTCCAACAAATGTCCTCAATCTGAGTCCCATGGGTCTGGCTTGCATCACATGGCACTGGGGATATGCTACTTATCCAGGGTCAGCCAGGTGTCAGCCTCTGGGAGAGAGCTGGGGAAGTGGGGTTTGCTGGCCCAAACCACAGGGATTAAAGGGCGGGGGAGGTCCCACAGAAGGGAAACGTGTTATTATCAGCAAATGGAGGCTGCTGACTCAGGCTCACCAGGCATCTGCCATGCCTGAAGGCCACAAGTGGAGTTTCGGCTCAGGGCAAAACTCTGCTCTACTGGACGTTAGCTTGGAGGTGCCCGCAGACGACCCTTCCTCACGGGCAAGCGTGCCATGCTTAGAATGCTTAATCCTCAGGACCTCAGAGCAATTCATTTCCAGGTGATGCTGTTTAAATGAGAACTTAGGTGTACGTGTGTTATATGTGGAGAGGACTGATACCAGGGACAGGCTGTTTACAATGATTCCCTAATCGATCCCCGCCGGGGGGACGATTCCCAGATTGAAAGTGACTAGTGTACAGGCAAGGATGCGAGGTGGGAGGGCTGAAGTTCCGTAATCCTTGTCTGTTTCTACTCCCAAGAGGCAGGAAGGCACAGTGGTTAAGGGGCTGGATTTGGAGTCAGAGAGATCAGGGTTAAAAGCGCAGCCCTTGCACGTGTCTAGATTTTGCTTTACCTCCCTGCCTCTGCTTTCTCATCTATAAGATGAGATGATCCTAACATCCGTATCATGTGGTTCTTGAATTGATACATAGAAAGTCAAGTCTAAAGTCTTAGTAGTTAGTATTATTATGATCATCACTGTGCATGACCCAACAAATAGCTCCATCAGGAACTAGCCACCTGGTACAATTTGGGGATGGCAGAAGGCATGTACTCAAAGACGTTTTCGCCGCAAACCTGTTTTGGGATCTGAAGTTTCCGTATCCTATCACACCTTTGGTTTAAGGAAGAGCTCGTTTAATTATATTCTAGGAAATTTTTAAAGGTTCCAAGGTTGCATGTACTTCAAGGAACAATAAGGAAGGGAATGAGAGGGGGACCAAATAGTCCTTGGACACCTCACCTGCTACTCCCAGCAGAGAAGTTTTACCTTTATTTGTTTTACATGCTGACTTTCACATAAGAATTTCTTTGACTAAGGGTTCTGTGGCTGAAGAAATAAGTTTGAAAACTGCTGCATCAAGGCATCCAAGCCTCTATTAAAATGTCTTGATGTCTTGTCCTGTAAGCTCAACCAAAAAAAAAGAAAAAGAAAGAAAGAAAAGAAAACACCATCATGTCATCTAGAAAGGCACTGGGTTGCTCTGCTTGAAGGAGAAAAACCACAGGAGAGATGGTGCTGACTTTCCTTGTGTATCTGAAGGGTCAACTACGTGCGTCCAGAGAATCAACAAGAGGCAGATTTTATGATAGATTGTATTATGATAGCTTGTTGGACAGAAGGAGAAAGAAGTTTCTAGCTATTCAAGCTCTTCCAGCAATTCATTTTTGGGGCAGTGATACACGGCTGTCCCTGGAGATGTCCCTGTGAAGGCTTTAGGCTGTCAAAGACAGTACCAAGGGATTCCATCCAGAGCAGCATGATGGACTGTGACCGCCAAGATTACATCCAAACTCTAAAACTCTGTGATCCTGAATAACGCGGCAAGCTATTAATGTGTTATACCCCAATGAATGTCTCGGTGAAATTTTATCACCTACATTAGATTCTGAGAGTATGCTTTAAAAGAATGTGCCGTAGGGCAGTTTCATTTTGAACTAATTTGAGATTTACAGGAAAGTTTTGAAAATAGTCCTTTTTCATTACCCCTCACCCAGCTTCCCCTAATGTTAACATCTTACATAACCATAACACAATGATCAAAACCAGGAAATTCACATTGGTAGGATACTATTGGCTAGATTAAGGACCTTCTTTGAATTTCATCAGTTTTTCCACTAAAGTCTTTTCTCCAATGGTGAGAAACCTGTTTCTTATTATCTACAATAAGTTTAGTTATTTAATCACTGCTAGTAGAAGTGACATACGGTAGTTTAAAGTTTATTAACCCATACCCTTGTGAGAAACTCATGTCCTGAGTGTATTACACCCCTGTTATCCAGAATTGCAGAATTTTAGAGTTTGGGTGTAATCTCAGCAGTAGGTCCATCCTTGTCCGGTTGAAGGGCTCTCTCTTTGCTATTGTTCCTAACAGCCTGTCTTGGGGGAGGGAACTTCCTAACGGGGGACTCTTTGGTGTGGTTTTTCCTTCAGAACGATGTTGCCATTCATTCCATAGACATGTACTTGGCACCTTTCTGTAGGTGCATGTCAGGCTCTAGAAATACAGAAATAATAAATATAACTCTTGCCTTCTAGAAACTCGTAGTCCAGGAAGAGGCAGAGGAGTAAATGGGCAAATGTAATGGAGTGGAATATTGGGCTAGGGAAGAGAAAGTGAATAGTAACACCACATGGGATAAGTAGGTTGACAGGGCCGAACACTGCAAATGCAGAAAGAGGGTAACTCAGCCATCCTGGACTATCAGAAAGACTTTCTGGAGAAGATGGTGAGTGAGCCCAATGTAGAGGGAGTGCATCCTGAGACTCAATCCCTCCAACACCTCCTCCAAACCCTGCCACCCCAAGGAGTCTAATTCTGAAAGTGACCAGAGGATCTACCTATGTATTCAATGAGCTCTTGTATCGTGTTTGTAAGGTTCTTTACTAATGTGGTTTTTGTGTGTGTGTGTGTTATTTCATTGGCTCCTCATCAGAGCCTTGGTAGGTATGTAGAACAAGTGATGTTTTGGCTGCTGGGTGGAGAAAACCTGTAAGACGGCAAGAGTAGAAGTTGTGGTTCAGGCCAGAGATGCCGCGTCTCAGCTCCCTCATGTGTCAAATAGAGAGCGATAATACCCATCTCAGGATAACTATGAGGATTAGAATTAATGTCAGAAACTGAGATCCTACAATGAGACCATGGCTGCCACTGTCAATACCGGCAGCTGTCAGAGTCCCAGCGGGAAACAGATGGTGCACTCGAATCACAATAATTCAAAAAGGGTTTAAAGAAGGATTGTTTCCATAGCTCTTGGCAGGGTGTAGCACCCCAGGTCTTGTAACAGGGGGAGTCCTTACCATCTCTAGGCCTGGTGAGACACGCAGTGGGAGCAATCTTCAGAGCCAGGAAGGGAAGTTCAAGTAGAGAGAGAAGCCACAACAAGAGCTGTGGTCATTGGTTAAGGGATACAGCACCCCCCAAAGGGACCCCTTCCTCACTCCCTCTCCTGCCATCGTTACCCACCCACCAAACCCAACCAGGGACTACTGCTTTTGTACACTCAAGTCAGCCTCTTGGGACAGAAAGCAAGGTTTCTACTCGGCTGTAGCTGGGCCAGTGGAAGGTATGTGGCTCAAACCATAAGTTGAGTGGAGAAAGTCTCAGAGAAGGGTAATTGGCTGGGAAGATACCCCCAACAGGGTCCATTACACCTCCCCAGCTTGCGTGTCTGTTTGCCTCCCATTCCCCTGGCTCCCGGCCTGTCTTTTAACTGGAAGTTTCCATGGACATTTGTTGTTTTCCCTGACATCCTCCATCCATTCTCATTTCTTCTAGCAACAATACCTGCTTTTCTTGGAGAGATTCATCCCTTCCCTGCTCTCTCAATCTGTTTGCTTCCAGTGGGCCCCTGTCCTCCAAGGGTGTGATCCAGGTCCAATCAGCATTCCCAATTCTCCCGGCCTTTGTGGTTGGTCCACGATTGAGTGCCTGGCTCAGTTAGAAGTTGTGCGACACAGTGAGCGAGTCTCTTGCTAAGAATCTGGGGAGAGAGGCAGAAGGAGCTGCTGCTTCCATTTTACCATCACGAGGGACAACTTTGAGCCTGAAAATGAAACCAACTGAGCAGAAAACAGACCAGAGAGCACTGAATTTAGCTGTGCCTGAAGGTTGCACCACCGCTGAATTTTGCAGTTAAGTAAGCCCCAGAATTTTATTTTCAGTCGCATTGTGTTGTGTTGGATTTTCTGTTACACCAAAAAGAGTCCCAGCATAGACAATGACCCTGCACATTGCTTTTTTGTTCTGGATAATAAATTTAATGCAAATCTGGGTTTAAAAATAAATATAAGGCAATGTCATAGTTACTAGGGGCTGTTTCATGTATCTGGTACTGTACCAAACTGCACCCCTTGAGAGAACAGTGTTAGTGATATTCTAGCATAACATAAAGGCAATTAACGTGGTAATCAGCTGTAAATGTAATAATAGGGTAGTTGAGATTTGTGTTTTAAACACATTCTTGCACAATTACTTCCCCATTAAATTCATACAGAAAGCTGAGGTTGGAAATCAAGATTGATATAACATATCTGCTAAGTGGCTGTCTGGGTAGAAAATGAAAATCGTGCTAAAAGTTAAAATCCACTGTTTGACTGAATTGACAAAATAGTAAAATTCCAATTGATCTAATTCCCAGTGACTGGTGCTGTTAAAACTTTTCTTAACGAAAACCATGATTTGGGAATTATGGAGTTCTCTCTCAGTCATTGATCAGCTGTTCTTCTTTAATGCCTCTATTTCAACATAATTCTTAGATTTCGGCTAATTGAATTTTAGAACGCAAGGAGGATTTTAGAGAACGTGACTTTAAAATTAAGAATTTTAAAAGTCAGCTCTTAACCTTGCTTTTTACTTAGGAAATTTAGAACCTATTTTCCCTTAAGATATAATAAGAGTTTTTTCTTTGGGGTGAGGGCTTTATTGAGATGTAATTCACATGCTATAAAATTCACCCTTATAAAGTGTCCAATTCACTGGTTTTCAGTATATTAACCAAGCTGTGCAGCCATCACCACTGCCTAATTCTAGAATTTTTTCACCTTCACTACTGTTTCTCTCTCTCCCCTGTCAACCACTAATCTCTACAGATTTGCCTTCTTTGGACGTTGCATACGAATGGAATCACTCAGTAGGTGATCTTTAGCAGCTGGCATCTTTCGCTTAACATAGTGTTTTCAAGGTTCATATATTTTGTAGAACAGGACATCTTTTGCCTGAGTTTGAAAAGAACGATGAGGACCTTAGCATAGGTAAGATGCTAAAGTCTCCCTGCGTGCCTTCCGACCTGCTTTACCAATCACTTCTCCACAACATCGTCAGAATGATTTCTTTTTCTTTCTTTCTTTTTTTTTTTTTTTGAGGCAGAGTCTCACTCTGTTGCCCGGGCTGGAGTGTCGTGGCGTCAGCCTAGCTCACAGCAACCTCAAACTCCTGGGCTCAAGCGATCCTCCTGCCTCAGCCTCCCGAGTAGCTGGGACTACAGGCATGTGCCACCATGCCCGGCTAATTTTTTCTATATATTTTTAGTTGGCCAATTGATTTCTTTCTATTTTTAGTAGAGACGGGGTCTCGCTCTTGCTCAGGCTGGTTTTGAACCCCTGACCTTGAGTGATCCACCCGCCTCAGCCTCCCAGAGTGCTAGGATTACAGGTGTGAGCCACCTTGTCCAGCCTATTTTTTTTTTTTGAGACAGTCTCACTCTCTTGCCTGGGATAGAGTGCCGTGGCGTCAGCCTCGCTCACAGCAACCTCCAACTCCTGGGCTCAAGCGATCCTCCTGCCTCAGCCTCCCGAGTAGCTGGGACTACAGGCACGCACCACTGTGCCCTGCTAATTTTTTCTATTTTTAGTTGTTTGGCTAATTTCTTTCTATTTATAGTAGAGACAGGGTCTCGCTCTTGCTCAGGCTGGTCTTGAACTGCTGACCTCAAGCAATCCTTCTTCCTCTGCCTCTCAGAGTGCTAGGATTACAGGCATGAGCCACCGCGCCCGGCTGCTTCCAATAATTTTAATGTTACAAAAAGCTTTCTTCTGTTTCTTAGTGAGCGCACATTTTATGCAGCAATTGTACATCCTGTTTATTTATACTTAATATATCATAAAAATAGTTTCCTGTTTCATTTACAATGATTGTATGGGGCCGGGCATGATGGCTCAAGCCTGTAATCCCAGCGCTCTGGGAGGCCAAGGCAGGAGGATTGCTTGAGGTCAGGAGTTCGAGACCAGCCTGAGCAAAGGTGAGACCCTGTCTCTACTAAAACAGAAAAATTAGCCGGGTGTGGTGGCATGTGGCTGTAGTCCCAGCTACTTGGGAGTCTGAGGCAGGAGGATCGCTTGAACCCAGGAGTTTGAGGTTGCTGTGAGCTACGATAATGCCACCACACTCTACCCCGAGCGAGGGAGGGAGACTCTGTCACAAAGAAAAAAAAAAGATTGCATGGTATTCTACAATGTTGCTGTTCTATAACTTACAGAGCCTTTCCGAGAGCTTATTATTATAAATATATCAATTTTTTTGGTTTTGTTTCTTATAAATTTTATTATATAAATACTTAAGCTATTTCCATCTTTTTACTGTTACAAATAATGCTATCGAGAAAATCTTAGCACATAAACTTTTGTGCCTATCTTATATCACTTCCTTGGAATACAGTCCCAATAAATGGAATTACTTGGTAAGAGTACCAAGGACTTCTAGAAAAATTAAAATATTTCACTTGTTCACAGCAAGCACGATGTGGCAGGGTCTGTCTCTCAGCATCCTCCCTGGTGTTGAATTTAAGCATTCTAAAGAGCTCTGCTAGTTTGCCAAGTCAAGAGTTGACTGTCGTTTCCATTTGTGTTTTCATGCATGGAGTCCACCAGTGTTTGTTGAGCCCCTGCTCCACAGCAGGCTGGTCTAGGTGCTGTAGAGACAGCAATGGGCAAGACAGACACAGACCTCAGGGACCTCACTGTCTAGGGGACGAGGAGAGGGGAGGTGGCCATTAAGCATGTAAATAAACAAATGGACCCGATCATTTCAGAGAGTGATATGTGCTATGAAGACAGTTAATACGAGGATAAATGCTTTCTTTCCCACACGTTGGTCATCCACCATGCTTCTGCCTTGTGACTTGTCTATTCATATCTTTTCCCATTTTTTATTGACATAGCAATTGTGCATTTTCTATTTCTTGACCCATTTATGACATCTACGGCAAACAGTCAGTATCGGGCCGGGCGCGGTGGCTCACGCCTGTAATCCTAGCACTCTGGGAGGCCGAGGCGGGAGGATCGCTCAAGGTCAGGAGTTCGAAACCAGCCTGAGCAAGAGCGAGACCCCGTCTCTACTAAAAACAGAAAGAAATTAACTGGACAACTAAATATATATATATATATATATATAATTAGCCAGGCATAGTGGCACATGCCTGTAGTCCCAGCTACTCAGGAGGCTGAGGCGGGAGGATCACCTGAGCCCAGGAGTTTGAGGTTGCTGTGAGCTAGGCTGACGCCATGGCACTCTAGCCCGGGCAACAGAGTGAGACTCTGTCTCAAAAAAAAAAAAAAAAAAAAGAACAATCAGTATCATCTATTAAACATCTGCTCTGTGACAACTACTCACTCAGACAGATGCTTTATTATCTTTATCTCATGTAATTCTGCCCGGTAGGTGTTATCTTCATTTCACAGACGTACAAGTTGAGGGCCAGAGAGGTTAAGTAACTTGCCCAAAGCCACACAGCTTTGTGGCACAGCTGGGATTTGAATGCAGACAAGTCAGGCTCTTAACCGCCAGGCGATTCTGTTTCTGCAAAGTCTGTGTCTCTAGTTAGTTACCTTATTTGATCATTTGCTTCCCTGGCAATAATATTTTTTTTAAGGTTCTATTGGGCTACACTGTACATACAGAATAGAACACATTCCAGAAGTGTCCAGCTTGATGAATCAATTCCAAGCAACCGATTGGAATCTGATTACCCAGCAACCAGATTTTAAAAAGAAGAACATTCCCAGGTCCCCAGAAGTCAGGGTCCTTGTCCCCACCCTCCACCCTGAACCCCAAGGTAATCATGACCCTGACTTCTTAAATCTGGTAATCAGATTTTAGCTGCCAGCTCTGAATCCCAAAGGCAAACTCATAAGATGCCTTCGTCAAACCAACAGAGGGTTGTTGGCACGCGTGCCGCTCTTTTCCGTTTGGGAAAAAGGTATAATAAAACCCACAACTCTTTGTTCTCGGCATTCAAAGAGTGAGAGAATCTCTGTCTCATTTGAATTATCAGCAGATGTGCAAACACACAAGCACAAAGCCAGAGGTGACAGTGGGACAACCCGACGGCTGCATAAAGGGCGGCCAGGTCACCAGGAACAGCACAGTGTGGTCCCCCACACCCAGGGCCGTCAGGAATGCCAGCAGTCAATGAGGGACATCTCAGCCACAGCTTTGAAAGGTAAGTCAGACTGTCGCAGACAAGAAGGGCTAGACGGTGTTCAGTTCTCCTAACCCCATGTGACATCAGCCCCAGACTGCAGCAGGCAGCCTGCAAGGTGTCCCCACCGATCCCTGCTGTGCAGCGACTTCATCTTTGCATAGTCTCCTCCGTACGGAATCAGGACTGGTCTATGGGACCAAAAGAATGTAGCAGAAGTGGCAGTAAATGACTATCGAGGGTTCGTGACACCCCCAATAAAGATAGGGTCCCCGGGCAGACTGTGTTGCAAGAGATGAAAGAAACACACAGACACAGAAATAATACTTAAGAGAGCGGGGAAATCAGGGGACCACCAGCACTCTGGGGCCAAGGTGGCGGTGACTGAACCCCAGCACTTGCTTTTCATTCTCTTTGCCATGCTGCAAAATGCGATGATCTCACGTGAAAAAATCACGGGATACAATG
>CAUYPO010077298.1:0-10941 GCA_963574435.1 Cheirogaleus major | reverse complement strand
TGTAGTATTCATAAATTATATCTTGTATCTCCGTGGCATCTGTTGTAATTTCTCCTTTATTGTTCCTGATGGAGCTTATTAGAGATTTTTCTTTTCTGCTTTTCGTTAGTCTAGCCAAGGGTGTGTCAATCTTGTTTATTTGTTCAAAGAACCAACTTTTTGTTTTATTAATCTTCCATTTAGTTTCCCTCTTGTCAATTTCATTTAGTTCTGATTTGATCTTAATGATTTCACTTCTTCTGCTGGGTTTGGGGTTGGTCTGTTCTTCTTTTTCCAGCTCTTTGAGACGATTCATTAGGTTGTCTATTTGTGATCTTTTCGACTTTTGGATATATGCATTTATGGAAATAAACTTTCCTCTCAGGACTGCTTTAGCTTGGCTTCACACTTTAAACCCTCCAGGTCATATTCTAATTACTTCATCGATTAATTTAATCTTAGTAGCTTCTAGGTGGTGACAGGATTGAAAAGATGCCCCCCTCCCTTTTTTTTCATTGTTATCCTTCCCTTTAGTAAAATGAGAGTAGTTTTTTCTACAAAGGGGGTTGGGGGAAACCAGCCATTTCAGCATGCCGCATTCCTCTGTGATTGGTTCAGATGTGGTTAAGTGCAAAGGCAGCTCTTGGGAGTCAAATCAGATGAGTTCAAACTTGGCAAAGCCAGGAGTGCAGGAGAGTGTCAGAAGGTCCCAGTCCCTGAAGAAGGCCGGTGTATTTTAAGATTTCTGAGCCAAATTTGTCCCCATGGTAGCCTGCCAAAGAGAGAGGGTAAACTCTTCACATCCTCTTCTCTGCACACCTCTCCACAGATCTCTCTCTGTTCTGAACCACCAGTGTCTCTCCTGGGTATCCCTGCACAGCTTCCTACCTGGCCTCCCTGCTCTCGTTCTTGCCCTTCTTGACGCAGTAGTCAGGATGAATTTAAAAAGTTAAACTATTACTATATCATAGTACATACCTGTTTTAAAGTCTCCAAAGGCATCCCAATTACCCTTATCACAAAACCCAGCCTGAGAGGCCAGCTTGATGTAGGTGCTGCCTGACTCTGAGACATTCTCTCTTTCTCCTATGGGTTCAGCCACACTGGCCTCAAACTTGTGTAATATGTTCTGGGCTCAGCACCCTTCTACTTGATGAGCCTCTGCCTAGGGTGCTTCTCCCTAGATGTGTATGTAGCTGGCTCCTTCTCTACATTCAGACGATGGGTCAGTGAGGACTCCCCAACCAGGCTTCTTAAGATAGGTACAGCCATGCCCTCCAACTCATACTTGGGCCTGTTACTCTGCTTTATGTTCTTCTTGACACTTATGCTCGAAATGTTATTATTGTCTATTACTGTTTGCCACTTTCCCTGCCAAATCTAAGTTCTATAAATGTGGAGATCTTGCTGTTATTCCAAGTGCCTAAAATAGTGCCTAACACAGTAGGTGCTCAACAAGCATTTATTTAATAAAGGAAGGAAGTCTGAAAGGATGCTTTCTTGTGATGGGGGATGGGGGTGTCTGTGGCTGAAATTGGGACATTTATTGACTTAACATTCAGTAAATGCAGTATTTACTGAACATTCTGCTAGGCACCAGTTGTAACAGTGAACAAGACAGATGGGGTCTCTGCTTTTGTGGGGCTTACAGTCCATGAAAGAAACTAAAAGGGTCTTGAGAAAGAGAACAACAGGGTGCATTCATTTTATAAAAGGTGCTCAAGAAAATGTTCGCTGTAGAGGTGTCTTTTTGGTTGAGACCTGAAGGCCTTATAGGCTTCACGCGAAGGGCTGGAGGGGATTAAACACGGGAGTAATACACTCCAACATATGTTTTAAGACTACTCCAGACGTCCTCAAACTACGGCCTGTGGGCATGCGGCCTGCCGAGGACATTTATCCAGCCTGCCGGGTGTTTTTGCCGCTGCTGCCTGTCCTTCTTAGCAGCCGACTTGTCCTGCACCCACAGTGCGCATGTGTGGAATGTGCGTGGCACTCTCCAATGGCCCTCCAACGGTCTGAGGGACAGTGAACTGGCCTCCTGTTTAAAAAGTTTGAGGACCCCTGACTCATACTGTTGAGTGAGGAAGTAGATTGGATGGGAGCTTCCATGAAAGAGGAGAGGTACCCTTGCAATAGTTCATGCTTGCTATTGACCACCAAAACTAATAGTGGTAGCAGGGAAAGAGAAGTAACAAATGCAATATAGTATATATTTTGGTGGGTGAAGCAGATAGGACTTGCTGATAATTGATTTTGAGAGAGAATGGAAAGGGAGAACCCAGTATGACTGGTCGTTTTCTCACTTATTAAAAACTATGATGGCATTTCATTTTATAGGTGCTGGGTTGTTCAATGTTTTCAGTCGTAATCCAGTTTATCTCCCAGACCTCAGGGAGGGCCACAATAAAATCATCAAGTAAAATTCTCAAAACAGAAGCATTTTGTTCCACTTTATAAAAATCAAAATGTTTGAGATAACTGTAGCTTCATATGCAGTTCTAAGAAAGAACATAGAGAGCCCGTGCACTCCTTACCCAATTTCCCCCAGTGGCAACATTTTACAAGACTATAGTATAATCTCACAAACATATTAACCTTAGTTATCAAGATACAGAACATTTCTACAACCACAAAGAGCCCTCGTGTCACCTTTTTATAGCCTTTTATAGTCACACCTAATTCCCTCTTCCTTCACTGATTCTTAAACACTGGCAATCATTAATCTGTCCTCCATTTCTATAATTCTATCGTTCCAAGAATGTTATATAAATGGAATCATATAGTATGTGTATTAGTCAGGGTTCTCCAGAGAAAAAGAACAAATAAGATGTATGTGTATAGGAAGAGATTTGCTTTAATGAATTGACTCATGTAATTATGGAGGCTTGGTGAGTTCAAAATCTGATGGGGGAAGCTGGCAGGCTGGAGACTCAAGAAAGACTTGCAGCCTGACTTCAAATGCAGTCTGGTGGAAAACCAAAAAGAGCAGATGTTGCAGATAAAGTCCAAAAGCAGTCTCCTGGAGAATTCCCTTTTGCTCAAGGGAGGTCAACTTTTGTTCTATCAGGCCTTCAACTGATTGGATGAGGCCCACTCACATTATAGAAGACAAACTGCTTTACTCAAAGTCTACCAATTTAAATGTAAATCTCATGCAAAAACATCTTCACAGAAGCATTCAGAATAAGTTTGACCAGATACCTGAGCACTATGGTCCAGCCATTTTATGGTGATGATCATAAAATTAACCATTACAGTATGTAATCTTTGAGATTGGCTTTTTTTCACTCAGTGAAATTCCTTCAAGATGCATCCAAGTTGTTGCGTGTATCAATAGTTTATTCTTTTTTGTTGCTGAGTAGTAGTCCATGGTATGGACATACCACAATTTATCTATTTGCCTTTGAAGGACATCTGGATTGTCTCCATTTTTTTGCTATTAGAAATAAAGTCACTATAAACATTCATGTAAAAAACCCTTTTTGTGTGAACATAAGTCTTCCCTTCTCTGGGATAAATGTAATTCTTGGGTTATATGGTAGTTTTTAAGAAACTGACATACTGTTTTCTAGAATAACTGCACTATTTCCCTATTCATATTTCAATTTGAGGAGAACTGATGTCTCATTGAGTTTTCTAATCCATGAACATGCTCTTTATTTATTTAGATCTTCTTTGATTATTGTTTTTTAATTTTCAGCATACCAAGTCTTGTACATGTTTTGTTAGGTTAACAACTCTTATTTTTCTCGATGATTGTAAATGGTATTGCATTTTTAATTTTGGTGTCTGTGTGTACATTGCTGGAATATAGAAGTATAATTGATTTTTGTGTTTGTCCTGTATCCTGAAACCTTGCTGAACTCACTTATTAGTTCTAGGAGTTTCAAGTAGATTCCTTGGAACTTTCTATGTAGATAATGATGTCATCTGAAAATGGGAAGAGTTTTATTTGTTCCTTTCTGATCTATATGGTTTTTATTTCCTTTTCTTGTGTTATGACACTGACCACAATGTCTAGCACAATATTGAGTAAGAGTGGACATCCTTGCCTTGTTTCCAGTCTTAGGGAGAAAGCATTAGTCTTTCACAATTAAGTATAATGTTAGTTGTAGGGTTTTTTGTAGACATTCTTTATCCAGTTGAGGATGTTTTCCTCTATTCCTATTTTTCTAATAGTTTTTTAAAAGTCATGAATGGAAATTGAATTTTGTTAAATGCTTTTTCTGCATTAATTGATATGATCATATGATTTTTCTTTTTTAGCCTGTTGATATGGTGAATCACATTGATTTTCAAATATTGAACCAGACTTGCTTCTCTGAAATAAGCCCCACTTGCTCATGGTGTACAACACTTTTATATTTTGCCAAATTCTATTTGCTAATATTTTGTTAAGGATTTTTGCATCTATATTCATGAGGGATATTATATAGTTTTCTTCTTTGTACTATCTTTGTCTGGTTTAGTATCAGGGTAATACTAGCTTCATAAAATGAATTTGGAAGTCATCTCTCTTCTTTAATTTTCTGAAAGAGATTGTATAAAATTGATGTTTGGTAGGATTCTCCAGTGAAGCAATCTGAGTCTGGAGATTTCATTTTGGTGGATTTTAAATTACAAATTCAGTTTCCTTAATAGTTATCACAAGAATATTCAAATTATCTATTTCATATTAGATGATGAGTTATGGTTTTTTTTAAGAGTTATGGTGACTTTTATTTTTTTCCTCTATTTTCTGGAATTTCCACAGTAGTCATGTTACTCTGTTTTGAAGACTAAACTTTAAACAAGAGAGAACAACACAAAGTACAGAAAGTCTTACTGAATAGAAATCTTATACCAGATTTTTCTGAATTCAGTAACTTAAATTGTCATCTGTCCTCTGCCCCAGTGGGGGCTTGGGGTCATGGCACCAGGAATAGGGACAGAGACTCTGGATGTCCTTGGCTGAAACCTGGTCATGCTTCCTGGAACAAAGCTCAGAGCTGGGCAGGAGGGTGAAGCCAAGGGCAGGTAATTTGTTTTTTGGACAAGTGGTGCATTTTTTTCTAATTTATGTGTATAGGGTTGTTCCTAGTATTCCCTTATCATTCTTTTGATGTCTGAAGGGTCTATAGTGTTATACATTGTTTCATGACTGATACTGGTAATTTGTGTCTTCTGTCTTTATTTGTGAGTCTGGCTAGAAGTTTGTAAATTTTATTAATTTTTTTCAAAGAACCAGCTCTTTGTTTCATTGATTTTCTCTGTTGTTTTTCTATTTTTAATTTCATTGATTTTTGTTCTTTATTAGTTCCTTCCTTCTGCTTGCTCTGGATTCATTTTGCACCTCATTCTAGGTTCTTGAGATAGGAGTTTAAACAATTGATTTGAGACTTTCTCTCATTCTACTGTTTGCATTTAGTGCTATAATCTTTCCCCTCAGTACAGCTTTTATGGTGTCCCACAAATTTTGACATGTTATATTTTAATTTTAATTCCGTTTAATATATGTTTTATTTCCCTTGAGACTTTCTCTGGCCTATGAACTATTTTAGAAGTGTGTTGTTTAATTTCCAAGTGTTTAGAGATTTTCTGGTTATTGATTTCTAGTTTGATTCCATTGTGGTCAGAGGAAAACACTCTGTATAATTTCAATTCTTTTAAATTTTTTAAGGATATTTTATGGCCTAGGATATGGTCTTCTTTTGTACATGCTCCACGAGCACTTGAGAAGACTATATATTCTGCTGTTGTTAGGTGGAGTGTTCTGTCAATGTTGATTAGAGCCTATATTGGTTGATAATATTTTTTACTTCTAGTTCTTTGGTCTAACTCTCTATCAATTGTTGAGAGAGAAGTGTTGAAGTCTACAGCTATAGTTGTAGATTTGTCTATTATTGCCAGGTTAAGGTAGAGCTTCAGGTTTGTTTTCAGCCTCCCTTGACACCCAAGGTTGGGGGCGGTTCCTCATTAATGCTGGGCAAGGGTGGGATTTCCAGCTCCCCAGATGGTCTCTACTGACAAGAATGGTCTCATCAGTGATGGACAGTGATGAAATTCCTGACTTTCTACCAGGTCTACTCTGATAATAGTACAGGATGGAGAGAGGGAGGGGTGCCTTGTTACTTCAGATAAGAGTGGAAATTCAGGCTCCCCACATGATTTCCACTGATATCATTGGAAGGGAGCCTCATTAGAGTGAGGATAAAAGTTCCAGCTCCCTACTTGGCCTTCTCTGACACCGCCCTGGCGGAGATGTTGGCATCCTTGTTACAGCCTCATGAGAGTGGAAGTCTAGGCTCCTTATTTGGTCTTTGCCATAGGAAGGGACAGTTTTTTTCTGTGGTGGTTGGCTGGAATAAAACAGTTGTTATCTAAAAGTTTCAGCCTTGCTAAGTTTTCCCTTTCCTTGTCCTTTGGCTAGAGACAGCAGATGTTGGGGGGACATTTTTATCTGTGTCCATTGGAATTTCTGGGATTTTGACATCTTCAACTCCAAGTCTAAGGTATATAAGGCAAAAAGAAAACCCAGGGAATTCACTACTGTTGTTTCCCAGGTCTTGAGATTTCAAGCCAGTCATACTTCTACTCTCCACCTTTCACAGTCTTTTTGTATTTATTTTATATTAATGTCCAGGGATTTCAGTTAGCCTTAGTAGGAGGAAAAGGGAAATACATCTACTCTAACTTCCTGGAAGTGGAAGTCTTATTCCACTTTTATAAGATTTTTAGGGAAAGAAATCTAATTAATTACAAACAAACACATGATTAAACAAACAAAAGACTTAATCAAACCAAAATAAAATAAAACAAAAAGCCTTTATGCACCTAACTTTCCCTTAATGCAACTTCAGGTCTCTCTACTCTTTTTGTTTTTTATTATCCACACAAGAATTGAGAGTTATTATTTTTCATTCTTTGTTCTTTGGTCCATCATATGCAGCAGTGCGATGCAGGGTAAAGAAAATGGGCTAAGGAGGTAAATAAATGTGAGCTCAAAGCTAATCTCCCTGCAATCTCTAGACAACTGGATAAAAACTGTCTACTCATCATCTTTACTTGAATGTATGATAGGTACAATCTCCGTTTTATCATAAGTAATCAGAACTCTTGCTCCCTGCACTTTCTACCATTAAATCTGCTTCCTCACAAGCCCTTTCTAGTTCAGTAAATGGCACCAACAATTGCTCTAAACCAGGGGTTAATTCCTATATTTTAGGTACTACGGCCAATCCACTATACCTTCAGAAGGTTCTGCCCACTGCACCTTCCAGATATATCTCACCATCACTCCAGTCCAAAGGGCCTCGACTATCGTAATAGCTGCCTAGCTCCTCTCCTGTCTCAACTCTTGCTGCCCTACAGTTCATTTTTGTCCTAGTAGCCAGATGTTTTTTAAAAAACAGGGAACATTTCCCTTCTTAAAATTCTTCAATTGCTTTTCATCTTAATGAAAATAAATCAAAATACCTAACCTTATCTACAAGGCCTGCATGGTTTGATTCCTTGCCTGCTTTTCTAATATCTCCTGCCACCCTCATCTTGTCCATTTTGCTGCAGCGTCCCTGTTGCTGGAGCACACCAACTTAGCTTCTCTCTGCCTGGAACATTTTTTCAGGATGGGTGCCTCATTCTCATAATTTAGGTCTCAACTCAGATATTCTCCTTTTAAAGAAGACTTCCTGATCACCCTAGCTAAAATAGCGCCTTCCCTGCAGTCACTTACTATCATAGTTACCCTATGGTGACTTGATCATTGCATTTATTAATATCCAAAATCACCTTATTGGTTTACATGTTTATTTTTAGTCTTTCCTCAATACAAGTTCTTTTAGGGAAAGACTCTATCGTTATCACTGTTGTGTTCCCAGCCCCTAGAATATTACTGGTACACACAGCAGGTGCTCATATTAATAAAAGATTGATTTATTGACTTCAAATTTTCCTGGCAGTATTATATTTGTTAATTAATTCATAGTTGGAAGTAATACATATAATTTGCCAGAATCCCTTTCTACCTTATATCTGGGGTAGTCTGTCTGGGTTTGCATCCCTGTTCCATCACGTTTAGCTATGTGACCTTGGGCAAGTTACTTAAAATCTGTGTTATAGTTTCCACATCTGTAAAATGGGGCACATAGAGTGCCTCCCTCATAGAGTGGGTAAGAATTAAATGAGGTAGCGCATGTAAAGTGCCCAGAATGCTTGGAACAGTGCCAGGCCCATAATAAGTATTTTTGCCATTATTATTATTACTATTGAATATAGGCTATATTTAATTACAGGGCACCTTTGTTTTAATCATTTTCAGTAAGAACATCAGAAAATCAAGTGGATCTGAAGAAATGATGCTTCAGGAATTTCCTGACCCTAGTCTGAACATTGGAAACTATAGTATTTATTCCCTTTTTAATCAATGACAGAATTAGTCCTAGAGAGCAGTTCAAACACATCACCTTTTGCCTACTGAGAGAGAAAGGGATGAAGATTTAATTAATGAGTACAGACTTCCCACTGAAGGGTCACTCATGAGCAACTTCAAACCCTGGAGAGCCTGCAGGACGTCAACATCCTCCCACTGCAGCATTTGTCCGACAGAGAAAAATTCTGATACTATCTTCGACCTTTAGAAAAATAGCCAGCAAAGTGAGAGGCAGCTTCACAAATGGATTTAGAAAAGTAAGCCACATCCAAATTCCTACCACTTCTTTCTAAACTACTGAACACCAGTCACAGTTCACACATATTGTTATTCATCCCTGTAACACCACACGAGTGAGATGTTACTCTCATTTATCAGAGAAAAGACCTAGACTCAAAGCATTTAAGGATATGTACCAAAGTTCTATGGCTAATCTATGGCAAAGCTGTGATCCAGCCCTTAAACAAATATTTATAGATTAGCTTTTATATGTCGGGACTGGAGATAGTAGTAAACCAATCAGATAAGGTTCCTATCTTTTAGGAATTTACATTCTATAGGAATTGGGATCCATGTTTTGCAGCCTATCCTGAGAGCACCTCAAATTTTCTCAAATGGCAACCTATGGGGGATGCGGTGAGAAATGAACAGAAATATGTCAGAGCAGTGAACCGCACCCATAGCAGCCACAAATATTTATTGAACACTTCCTAAGTAACAGTTTGGGTGGGCTGAAGTGATGGCTGGGAAAAAAATAGACACAAACCCTGTACTCATAAATCTCTCAAAAAATGTTGGCAGGCTGGGCACGGTGGCTGACGCCTGTAATCCCAGCACTTTGGGAGTTTGAGGTGGGAGGATTGCTGGAGTCCAGGAATTCGAGACCAGCCTGGGCAACACAATGAGACCCTGTCCCTACAAAAAATTTAAAAATTAACCAGGTGTGGTGGCATGCACCTGTAGTCCTAGCTACTCAGACGGCTGAGGCATGAAGATTGCTTGAGCCTGGTAGTTGGAAGTTGCAGTGAGCTGTGGTCATGCCATTGTATGGGTGACAAAGCAAGAATCTGTCTCAAAATAATAATAATAATAATAATAATAGTAAAATGTTGCCAAACTTAAGTACTTAACAGGGCCAGGCAGAAAATGTAAACAATGAAAATGGCTATACACTGTATCCTTTCAACACAGATACACTTGGTGTATTAAACAACTACACATACTCTTTTTCAAAGAAACATGCTTTTGTCTTTCTTAAAACACAAGGTTCTTTTTGGTCTATCTTTTGTTTTCCTAATTTTGTTGGAGATATTCCCTCTCCATTTCCTCTTTACTATGGGAGAAGCAGCAGCACACATACAGTGGCCTCCGCAGCACTGAGTAAGAGAGAGATGTGTGCTCTGAGACAAACTGGAGTGGCTGCTCTTTCTAAGGTAATGCAGCTGTTACCTAATTCCAGTTGTTTTTACCAGCCAGACCAAGATATTTGTGTCTCCAGAGCAAATATAAACCATAAGTAAATGGTGGATTGATTATTTTGAGTTCTCCCGGAACTGGTGAATCCAAGACCAAAAGGGGAGAAAATGTGGGTGGGGGAGTGGGGCTTTAAAGGCAGGAATTATCTGAGAATGTTCTCTTTCCCTGGATCCTCTGAGGTTGCCTCTAGGCCTATAGAGTCCAGAAAACTAATCATATCCTAGAATCTATACTAGATTATCTAGTTTCATGTTATTCAGTATGTGTGTTTTCCTTCTGTTATCCCTAAACTGCTAGAAAAAAATTCAGGAGGAACTAAGAGATGAGTCAATGTCCACAGCAAAGGGCTAAAGGGAGAAGGTGGGGAGCCAATGTCAGGGTGGTGAATTTCAGGGGGACTTGAATTAGTGAGCTGTGAGTTCTACCTGTCTCACCCCATGTGGAAACTTTTGCTTTATTGCTAATTTTGAGGATCTGGATTTATTTATTTATTTTATTTTTATTTTTTATTTCAGCATATTATGGGGGTACAAATGTTGAGGTTACGTATATTGCCCCTGCCCCCCTCCCCCCTCGTGGCAGTGCTTCAAGCATGACCATCCCCCAAACGTTGCACATCTCACTCATTATGTTTGTATATACCCATCCCCTCTTCCCCCCTCCCACCAGCCCAACACCCAACAAATGCTATTCCTATGTGTCCACTTAGGTGTTGATCCGTTAATACCAATTTGCTGGTGAGTATATGTGGTGCTTGTTTTTCCATTTTTGAGATACTTCACTTAGTAGTATGGGTTCCAGCTCTATCCAGGAAAATACAAGAGGTTCTAGATCACCATTCTCCACAGATCTTTATGGGAAGACATTTGGCTGGTACCTTAAGGCCCTGTGGATTCAGCTTGGGCAAAAGTGGGATCTCTCAGCCCCACGGTGCAAAGATCTCCATGTGATGGTAGACAAGCCGGGATGACAGGCTCTGCAGGGGGCCGCTGTCCTCCCACCCCTCACTACATCCTGTGGCAGAAGGGGTGCACTACTGCATGCCTCACCTCCGCAGCTGCATCACCTTCTTGTGG
>CAUYPO010077296.1:0-27532 GCA_963574435.1 Cheirogaleus major | reverse complement strand
TTTTCTCCTATTCCATGGATGTTCTCTTCACTCTGTTGATTCTTTCCTTGGCTGTGCATAAGCATTTAAATTTAATGTAATTCCATTTGTCTATTTTTACTTTGTTGCCTTTGTTTTGGGGACCATTTCCAAACAATTATTTCCCAGACCAATGTCAAGGAGCTTTTCCTCCATGTTTTCCTCCTAGTAGTTTTAGAGTTTCAGGTCTTATGTTTAAATCTTTAATCCATTTTGAGTTGGTTCTTATATGTGGTGTGAGATAAGAGTCTAAGTTCATTTTTCTGCATGAGGGTATCTAGTTATTCCAGTGTGATTTATTAAGAGGCTGTCTTTTCCCAACTATTTGTTTTTAGCACCTTTGTCACAAATCAATTGACCATAAACAATGAGTTTATTTATGGGCTTTTAATTCTGTTCCATTATTCTGTGTGTCTGTTCTAATGCCAGTCCCAGGCTGTTTTGATGCCAGTACCAGGCTATTTTGATTACTATAGCTTTATAGTATATTTTGAAGTTGGGTAGTATGATGTCTCCAGCTTTGTTCTTTTTGCTCAATATTGCTTTTGCTGTTTGTAGTGAACATTCTTGTACAAATATTTTTTATAGATATAAATTTTCATTTCTTTTGGGTAAATACCTAGGAGTAGAACTGCTGGGTCATATAGTAGATACAGTTTTAACTTTAAGAAACTGACAAACAGTTCTCAAAAGTAGTTAAGTCATTTTATACTTCCACCAACAATTTATGAAGTAATACTTGTTTCACATCCTCACCAATGCCACTTGTATTATCTATCCTTTATATTTTAAACATTCTAGTGGGTATTAAATGGCATGGTATCTTTTTTTGATTTATCATTACTATTATTATTTTATTGCAGAGCACTATGGGGATACAAATACTTTGGTTGCATAAATTGCCTTTGCACTGAAAGCGTATCTCATTTTGATTTTGATTTGTGTTTTTTTTGAAGATTGACAATGTTAAATAAACACCTTTTTTTGGTTATTGGCCATTCTTAAATGTTCTTTTATAATATATTTGTCTGAGTCTTTTGCCCATTTTTAATGATTGTCATCTTTTTATCATTGATTTTCAGGAGCTCTTTATATAGACTGGGTAGGATTCGTATGTCATATATAGATATAGATATTGATTTTTTTCTGAGTTGGTAATGTTAAGCCTAAATCTTGAAAATTGGGAAAATGTCTTGTTAATGGCACAGATACAGAAATAAGGGCGAATATTTTCACTTTTTGTCTAGTTTTCCTAGAAAAGTAATTTTTGAGGTAGAAAGGGAATAGTATTAAATTCCTAGAAACATAAGGATTACCATGAAAGTAATTTAACTTCTCTAAGCCTCGGTTTCTCATCTGTAAAATATATTTAAGGTCCCTTTGAGTTTTAACATTCTAGTCCATTAATTTTATTTCAAAAAGTAACAGAGATACTTTGGAGCAGGAAATCATTATATCGGTATTAGCAGTGGATGTCATAGACTGCATGTGGGTGTGATGTTGCCATTCAACATTACTACTCAGAAATATATACCTTTATTTTGGTTTTACAGATTCAAAATGAAGATTATTTGTACGATTTTACTTTTTTGAATAAGGTCACAGAGAACTGTTTCTTAAAATAATTCTGGAAACTGTTAAGCCTAACCATTGTCAAGTGTCTTAATTTAATCTTCTATTTTGCCTTGTGGGAGAGCAGTTATAATGAAAAGGTGAAATGTTTTTTGCTTCCATTAGGTCCAGACACTAGTTGCCCCTGGGGTTATAAAGCTTGACCCTCAGTCACTAATCCCAAGAGAAGCCAGTCACTGAAAGTTCCCAATGGCATGCACTTCTGCTTCCATTTCAGTAAGAGTCAGAAATATGACTCCCCTAATGTTCTTAGATTGCTTTCTGTGTTTGATAATGGCCCTCAATTGAGATGCTTGTGACAGAGTGCTAGTCCAGAGAGAAAGGATAATGTAATTAAGCCATGGGGAGGGAGATATGGGATCTGAGGTCCCCTTATTTTTTACTACATGTAATAACTCACTATAGATGTTTAGATTCACTGTTATGGTCAGAGGGGGGAAATAGCAGATTTCAGGGGATGATGAGGAAAGTTGAAAATTATTATAAGTCAGTGTCGCAGGATCATCTATCTATAGAGATGTCAAAGTCTGCCTTGTTCTTGCTGCTGCAGTAGGAGATAGGAAAGACAGTAAAGGACTTTTTAGTCCCATGCCCCTCTTGGAAGAACAGCCAACACTGTGTTTTAAAACCTAGGATCTTATAAGCTCCACCTCTGGGGCAGGAAGCAGTTGGTCTGTGTTATAGGTGACCCTGAAAGAAGCAGCTGGTCAGGCCCTTGTTGGGAATGTTAGGCCTATAGAGGAATTAAACTTAAACTTCCAAAATGAAAGGGGATGTAGAGAGACTGGGACTCAGACAGAAGATGGTAAGTGGCCCTTTATCCACATTTTTCTGGACTTCATAAATCCCACCACAAGACTGAGATCAGATTTCCTGTGAAACTTAGCCAAATGCTTTGGGTTTAAAAAAAAGAATCATGTTGTGTCGTAGAACCAATTTTTATAAGAAAATACTGAGCTGGCTAGGGTTGGAATATATTCTCTATGGAAGATGATACGGTTCTTGGCCAGCTCTGGCCATATATTCTCCCTAACGGGATCCTAGTAGGCCATAGTCACTCCAATTTCTGAGAGGGAGAGAAAGAGAGTGAGAGAGAGAGAGAGAGAGAGAGAGAGAGAGAGAGAGAGAGAGAGTGTTAGTTGTGTCTCCTCTGTGGGTGCTTTTTGGATTCATGTTGATGGTATAAATATTAATAAAAGGTAATTATTTCAAACCTCAGAGTTGGTCTTGTTAAAGAAAAAATATTCTGACACTTGTTAAAATTCTTCCTTTTTAAGGAAGAATTTATTCGAGACAATTGTAATAGATGCCAAGACTATTGCAGTACAGGAGAGAGATTGGACTTAACTCTAAATACAGCCTGAACATTCCTATTAATAATCCAAAAATCCAAAATCTGAAATGCCCCAAAATCCAAAACTTTTAAATCCCCGACGCGATGCTACAAGTGGAAAATTCCACACCTGACCTTATGTGATGGGTCACAGTCAAAATGCAGTCAAAACAAAAATATTGTATAAAGTTACCTTCAGGCTATGTATATAAGGTGTATACGAAACACAAATACATATTGTGTTTATAATTGGGTTCCATCCCCAAGATATCTCATTATATATATGCAAATATTCTAAAATATGAAAAAATCCAAAATATGAAACACTTCTGGTTCCAAACATTTCAGATAAGGGATACTCTCAGCAAAGACAGCTGGAGATTTATAGCCAATGAGAATAATGAGGAAGTCAGTGGGTGGAAAATTATTAATAAGAGACATCAGGGGTAGGAGGATTCTTACAAAACTTACTTCACAGGATTCTGGCTTATGGCAGAATGACCTACACATCAAAAGTGGGGGATAATAAGCTTGATCAGATATTGAAGGCGATCAGGTATGAAGTGTGAATATTCACTCTAAACTGATTTAGCAGGATTCTTGCTAAAACCAGTCTAGGCAGGCCCAAAGATGAGGCCTAGTCAAAAAGAGGGCTCAGTGGAGGGAAAGCAAGTATTAAAATTATGAGGAAGCCTTTTAATGCCATATTTGGGTGTTTCAACCTTACTTATTTAACATCGAAGAAAGGGAATGGCATACTCAAATATATTTTTCAAAAAGAAAAAGGCATGAGAATGGAGATGGGTTAGAATGGAAGAAGCTGTGATCAGGAGGCTATAGGGCTAGGTTAGGTAAATGATAAGGACTTTTTGGATAATGGAAGAACAATGAAGAAAATGATATAGGAGAAATACTTAAAAGGTAGAATTGATAGAAAGTTGCTTATATAGAAAGTAGGAGATAAGAAAAAGCCTAAAATGATCAAAGGATTATTCAGGAAAAGAAAATAAAACATTGGCAGTTTATAGTTCTGCCAAAGAAGTGGTTTACTCCCAGGTTAGTCTAGTTCTATCCCCATTTCTCAGCAGGGCATTTTCCACCTTTCCTAGTGGAAAGCATTCTTCATTGAAAGGCTTCCATTGCATATTTATTCTCATGTCCAGAGAATTTGTCACATGTAGAAAATACCAGCTGGCAAGAATGGATAAACACTTCAGATAACTTTACCCATTTCTCTGCATTTATCTACTCACATAAATGGCCTGTGAGAAATTTAGGATTTATTCCAAATGCTTTTTGTTTCATTTAGTTCTCAGATATACAAAGGCAGTATAGTAGGAATGTATACACACATTTCTAATATTTGTATTTCTATTTTTAGTTAGAGTAAGACTTATTAGATGCAAACAATTATTCAGTTCCCATTGAAGGACTTCATAGTATCTTAGAAGGATCCATTAAACTGCTCTCATAGTAATCACTAGAATTACAAATAGCTCCCGCTCCCCTATGCCTGGGGGCATTTGGCAGTTATTGGTGATAATGATCCCCATCTAGTTTTGTTTTTGTTTTTCCCAAAGTAAAAGGACTTTTATCCTTTTACAGATAACTCCAAAATTAAATGTAGTTCATACTTATAAAAGCATGTTTCCATATTGACCAGAAATGTAAATCACGACCTCCTCTAATCTATTCACCTTCTCTGGGGTCAAGTGGTAAATGTTCTGAAAGAAAGTTCATCAATTAAATGTCACTCACCAATCCTCTAGAGAAAGGTAAATCTGTTGGAAAATGAGAAAGAGAAAAATCACCATCAGAAGCTATTATTGACTAACTAGTTCAAGCCAAATCCCCCATCTTCCATAGTTCTGAAAGTGTGGGAGAAAATGTTCTTGACTTAATTTGTGTCCAAGAATCATCAAAACCATCAAATTGACTCCCAAGACCTTTTGACCCAACCCCAATATCCTTTGTCAGTGTCCTTGCTTTATGGTATGACAACATATTTCAAGCATATCTTATACATTTTCTACCCCAGCTCTAGAATTAGCCATTTCTCCAAAGAATGCTTTTTCCTTTCAGTAGGAAATGGTATTTAGATACCACAATTTGGGTGGTAGGAACACTTGTTGTTATTAGGTTAGACATTGTTTCCATGCATTTTTGGACAAAGCTAGGAATAGTATGAAGCATATATTTTGAATCATATGAAATTGATTTTTCTATAAATCAAAAATGGTAGAATATAAGCAATTTCATTTGGTTTGACCTGATATTTTTAAGAGAAAATGTATCATGAGTACATCCAATTCAAATTAGGTTTCATAGCGTTTTTATTTAATGCCTTTGATTTTTATTGGTATTTTCTTTCTCTTTCACGGAAAATCTTGGTCCCTAACAATGTTAATATGATTGGTATTTTCCTTTATTTTACTATTAGCTTCAGAATATCAATATTAATATTATTGTCCACATGATTACTAGAAATAGTTTCTTCAATAAATAAACTGCATATGAAAATAGAAAAGGGTCAAAAAGATATGGTTTAAAAGGGACTTGAAAGATATATTGACTAAATGTAAACAATAGGCTTTATTTGGATCTTGATTTGAACAAAGCAATTGTATTATATTTTTAAAAATTAGACAATTAGGGATATTTTAACATCAACTAGTCATTTTAATAAAGTTAAAAGCTATAATTAACTTTTTTAGAAACAAAAAATATTACACTTTGTTGCAGAATACAAATTTCTTATTGCTTAGGATACATTCCGAAATACTTAAGGATGAAATTATATTAAAACACTTACATTGGCCTGCAGTTGGGCAAAATCATCTAACACAAAGCCTATTTTATAATAAAATGTTGAATATCTTATGTAATTTATCAAATATTGTACTGAAAGTAAAAAACAGAGTTTCTCACTGCCACTGCCCAGCATGGCAAGAGAGTATCATACACATAGAATATCCATAGCCCAGGAAAAGTTCAAAATTAAATATTGGAATTACAGTTTCTACTGAAAATGTATTGCTTTTGCAGCATCTTAAACTCAAAAAATTGCAAGTTGAATCATCGTAAATCGGCACCATCTGTACTTCCAGAAGGCAGGACATTCTAAGGATAACTGGCCTGGTATTTTTTAACAAGTCAATATCATGGAAAAAGAGAATGTGACAGCTGTTGTAGATTAAAAGACTTTAGCTATTTCACAGATAAATGGAACGTGTGGTCCTTGTTTAAACAAACCAGCTGTAGAAGACATTTTGGGGACAACTGGAGAATGTGAATATAGATCAGGTATTAGATGATATTAGGAAATAGTTAATTTTGTTAAATGTGATAATGATATTGTGGTTGTGTAGGAGAATGTCTTCTTTAGAGATGTAAACTGAAGTATTTTGAAATGAAATATCATGAAGTCTATAATTTGTTTTAAAATGTTTTAGTCAAAAATAGATGAAGAAACTATAGTAAAATATCAAAAATTTTTACCTCTAGGTTTTGGATATATGGGTTCACTGTATTATTTTCTCTAAGTTTGAAAGTTTTTATAATAAATAATTTTTAAAAGAATACACAATTTTATAAGCGATTACATCTTGAGAAAATCCGATAAACAAGAAAATATTGGGATCAGATAAATTCAGAAACTTTGTTTTATTTTTTCTTTGTCAATAAACCTATAATCTTCCATATTGTTGAGTAAGCTCAAAAGAACATTACAAATAGCTCTGACATTGTATTCTTTCCTTTCTTCATCAGTTTGCATTATTTTTTTACTTGAAAGGGAAAACATTATACTGACTTCCATTTTCATTAAGTGTTTTACCTTCAATTTCACAACAATGTAAGGTAAAATATGGCAGGTATTCTAAAATCCTTTACAAAAGTTAGTGAGCTGTGAACATAAATGTGCATTATTATTCTGTTTGCTGAAACACTTGAGCATGTCATTGGTGGTTTTACATTCTGAAAATAAGTGAGTATTTTTGAGAGAAATCCTGGCTGAATTCACGGAATTTTTATTTTAGCCCTATTGCAAGAAGCTTTCTGAGGCTTGAGTTCAAGGCTTTCATTCTTGTTTTTATTATAGCTTTCAGGTCACAAGCTTTGTTTTCCTGATGGCAGTTTGACTGAGTCACTCACTTTCTTCTGTCGTTGCTAACATTTGGTCCATGTGAGTTAGAAAGGAGGTCATTTGGATATTGTTGTGTGGAATATTACCTTGATACAACAGTGGCCTCTAAGTAGCATATAGGGTCCCCCAGAGACCACAGAACATGGATAAATTAAGATAGGCAAATCATACGATTTATGAAAATAATTGAAAGCACTCAGAGAGAAGCAAGGGTAAACAGTTGGGTAGGTTTACACACTTAGATGGGTACAAGAATCACACTGCCTGAATCCTGGGGCCAACAATGATCCTAACTGTTTCTGATGTTTCAGCCTTCCTTGCTGATAGTATGATTATGAGACCATAGTTGAGATTCAAGCAGGAAGAACCAGACACAGAAGGGACCCCCGGCTAATGGCACAAAATTGCTTTATTGGAGAGATGGATAGATAAGTACACCTGGCCACAGCTGTAAGTCACCAATAAGCCTACTGAATACTCACAAATTTTATCTGAATTGTCTGAGTAGGGCACATGTGGGGCCTGAATAGAATTATACTTTCCAATGGATCATCGATTTAGGAAATGTCATTGCTGTCAGCTATTTGTAATGAATATGACTTGGTTCTTCCATTCCTCTCTCTCAGTAGACTCTTAGTTTTTTTCCCATCATTACGTTTACTCCATCTTTAACACATCTCACAGGTTACTAAATTACTATATGTTTAACATATTCTAATCTTCCATGCAGAAGTCTTGCCTAATTTATCTTATTCTTCATAAAATATCATAATAATCTAGAGCACACTAGGACTGATTCTTCCTTTGTATATTAGCTACTCCCATTGCTTCTCCTTCTTCTTCTTAGCATATCAAGCGAGAGGCAAAGCAGCAAAGTAAACACACACAAAAAAACGTCATTCTACTTTGTGTTAGATTTCCTGCTCTTTATGAAAAAAGATTAATGTCTTATATATTGAATGACTTAGCATTTTGATCCTTCCCTTCCAGAAAAGAGACAAATAAATGCCCAGGGAGACTCGACAACCACCATTTTTCCTTCTGTCAGAAAAAATTAATGATTAATAAACAGGCAGTCTCAGTAGAACCTTGATTTTGCTCATTTTCCTATGATTTTCACTTGTGTGTGTATATGAGTATATTTGAAAACCAACTACTAGCATCTTTTCTTCAGAACAATGTTGATAAAAATACGTTAAGATTCTCCTATGGTTGACATAAGCATTTACACCCAATGTATAGAAAAGAAAAAAGGAGGTGCCAGATAAGGAGGGGTGGAAGAAACAGTTTATCATTTATCAAAGTCAAAGATATTACACCTGATATTTAAAAAGTTATAGCTCTCACTTCTTCACTTCCATCCATTTCAATGTTATTTACTATTCACCCTGTGGTGTATCTGTTGTCTTATAATATTTTCCCATTCAGAATAAAATTTATCTTTTTGTTTTGGCTTTCTTTCATCTTTTTAAACTTTTTACTGATGTATGATATACATACAATGATTTTGTTCATTTTCCTATGATTTGCACTTGTGTGTGTATATGAGTACATTTGAAAACCAACTACTAGCATCTTTTCTTCAGAATAATGTTGATAAAAATGCAAAAGGTGCATAAATAATAATATAAAACTCAATATATTTTTAAAAACTGAATATACCTGTGCAATCGGCACCCAGATAAAGAAATAAAACATCATTAGAACTCCAGAGGCCTTCAAGAGACTGGAAGTATCCCTTCTAGTCACATTCCTCTCTGCAAGGGTACCTCAATTCCTAACTTCTAACCACATAGGTTAGTTTTGTCTGCTTTTTAACTTTATATAAATAGAAAAACAGTATGTACTTTTTTTGTGCCTGGCTTCTTTCATTCAACAATATGTAAAAATTATCCATACTTTTGTGTGTAGTTGCAAATTATTCATTCGCATTGTTACACAATATTCTATTGTTTGAACATACCATGGTTTATTTTTCTATTGTAATGTTGAAGGACATTTTTTATAGTTTCTTGTTTGGGGATATCACAAATAGCATTATAATATCCTTGCATATATCTTTTCATGAATACATGTATGCATTTCTCTTGTGTATCTATCTGTGAGTGGAATTGCTGGGTCATAAGGTATGCATATGTTCCTTTTCACTAGATACTACCAGTTTTCCAAAGCAGTGGCTTTAATTTACACTGTTACTAGAAACTGTTTTTACTGTCTTTTGCTATGATCAGTAGTCAAAAGCATGAAGATTTTTTTTAAAATTATTATTCCAAGTGGGCTGCTTGTGGGTGGAGAGAGTAGAGGAAGAAATAAAAGGAGAGGCCCTCTGCTATTTCCACTACAAAGATTTAAGCTTAAGAATTGAAGGACTCAGGTGCCTAAAATCCATTTATAGAAGAGAAAGTGGAGTCAGAGGAGAGAACTTTTGCCAAGGAGAAGAATCAAGTCTTTATCAGGCTTGAACAGAGGAGGGATTTCAAGGACAGCATGGCATTTTTAAAAAATCAAGTATATTTCCTGATCCAGCCATACCATATATCTTGGGAAATGTGGAAAACTGAATAAACTTTATCTGAGAATTTTTTGTGTATGTTATTTGGTAGCTATACAGAAAAGTAAGATTCCAAAGAGAGATCAAGATGCCTTCCAGCTCAGGTTTTAATTTGTTTTTTTTTCTTTACTCATTAGTTCATCTATTAATTAAATCATTCATTCAACAAAGTGCCTTTTAATATTAACAATGCACCAAGCAAGGTGCAAGACACTGAAAGTAAGACATTAAATCCAACAGATTTGATCCTTGTATCCATGGAGCTTATAGTATTTTTATCAACATTACTCTGAACAAAAGATGCTAGTAATTGGTTTTCAAAAATACACATGTACACGTACAAGTGAAAATCATAGGAAAATGAACAAAATCAAGGTTCTACAGAGACTGCCTATTTATTAATCACTAATTTTTTGTGTTAGAAGGAAAAATGGTGATTGTCAAGTCTCCCTGAGCATTTATTTGTCTCTTTTCTGGAAGGGAAGTATCAAAATGCTAAGTCATCCAATATATAAGACATTAGTCTTTTTTTCATAAAGAGCAAGAAATCCAACACAAAGTAGAATGACATTTTCTTTTTGTGTGTGTTTACTTTGCTGCTTTGCCTCTTACCTGCTTGATATGCTAAGAAGAAGAAGAAGCAAGGGGAGTAGCGGATGTAGGAACGAAGAAGCAGTCCTAAAATGCTCAGAGTTCCAGTATGCTCTAGCTTATTATATCATGAAGAATAAGATAACTTAACCAAGACTTCTGTGTGGAAGATTAGAATATGTGTGTGTAACCAGAGAGGGAAAGATAGGGCTGGAGCAGCTGAAAAGATTTTCTTACTTTCCTAGTGTTGACATACTTTATTTAACACCACAATTGTGAAGTCTTAATCTTTCATTATTATATTTATTTTTTTTTTGAGACAGAGTCTCACTCTGTTGCCTGGGATAGAGTGCCATGGCGTCAACCTAGCTCACAGCAACCTCAAACTCCTGAGCTCAATCAATCCTCCTGCCTCAGCCTCCCATGTAGCTGGGACAACAGGCATGCACCACCATGTACGGCTATTTTTTTGTCTAGTTGTCCAGCTAATTTCTTTCTATTTTTTCAGTAAAGACAAGGGGTCTCTCTCTTGCTCAGGCTGGTCTCGAACTCCTGAGCTCAAATGATCCACCCGCCTCAGCCTCCCAGGGTGCTAGGATTACAGGCGAGAGCCCCCGCACCCGGCCTGAAGTCTTAATCTTGAAAAGACCTTAGATGAAGCAGCTCTGGTGTCCACATTATACTGTAGAAGAAACAAAATAGTTTACTTCAGTGCTGAAATCTTCTTTTAGGAGAATGTGTCATCTATGAAAAATAATGTCAAAATCTTGGTGCAAATTTTGCCTATTTGGTATATGGATTCCTGCAAGCTCTCCAAAATCAATGACACATAACTGTATTTGTCTTAGGCAAATATCAGCAGTTATAGTATGCAGACTAAAACACTAATTTATTAGTCTTACTCAAATAAAAAATAATTCAACTTCCTGGAGATAAAAGGTAGATATAACTAAACACAGTACAGTTCCCTTGTGCTTGTCCTGTGGATGTTTCCAGATGATTGAAGAAAAAGAGACTATAAATGTATATTTGTTTCCAGGGAACATGACCATCTGCTATCATTTCCTTGGTGTTATTGAACAGGTTGGTTAATGACACTTTATTTCTCCTCAAATGACTCTCCTCCAAAAAAAAAAACATTTCTTTTCTGTTAGAAAAGTTGAGTGATTTTTATTGTGCCTCACTGAACAAACCAGTCTTGTGGTTCTATCTAACAGAATTCTTTTCAGCTGGAGCAGAGTCTTTTGTAGTCAACTCTTGTGATAGGCCCTATTTTTGGGCTCAACCTTAAATGTGGGCCACTGTTCTCTTCCTTTGCCGTAAGAGGCAGAAACTGACATTGAAATAAATTATGGGGCTGGTACATCATGTACTGACTAGTATCATCGTTTATTTAGAAGCCAACCAACTTATCTTTCCTGAGATGGTGCAAGTGGAGCAAAGTGTATGGGCTTTGAAGTCAGAAGACCAGGATTGAGACCTGACTGAGCTGCTTATTGCCTGAAGAAGGGAACTTCACCTCCCTAAAATGTCAACTTCTTTACATATAAAATGAATAAAGAATATTATAAATAATTCCAAAAATACAGGAGTATTTGTAAGAATTCAATTATAACTACATGAAGAAGAACTTTGTAAACATGAAAGCATAAAACACAGTGAAGTGGTAGAGCAGATGTAGTTGCTGCCTTGCCCGATAGCTCTTTGACCCACCTCTAAGTTCATCTGCAGCTGTTCCTGTGCATGGATCGCACCTCAAGTACCTATGGCTCCCTGGTATTCTGCTTGAGAGCTTCCTCTTGTACAATGGGAGCTTGCATAGGTTTACATGGATGCAATAGGATGTTGCAGAAAATTAACACTGCTCAGGACCACCTTCGAATAATAGGGGATCAGAGTTGGTATATAAAATGCTTTAGCCTTCCCATTCCTCTGTAGGAAGATTCCAGAGTGTATTTCATATAGTTTCCCTGAGGATTCCTGTGATAGTTAATTTTATGTGTCAACTTGACTGGCCTAAAGGATACCAAGATAGCTGTGAAACACTATTTCTGGATGTGTTTGTGAGGGCATTTCTGGAAGAGATTAGTATTTGAATATGTAGGTCCAGTAAAGAATATCACCTTCATCAATTTGGGCAGGCAGCATCCAATCTACTGAGGGCCTGAATAGAACAAAAACATAGAGGAGCATTTGACAAAATCCAGCACACTTTTATGATAAAAACTCTTAATAAAATAGGCATAGATGGGACATTCCTTAAAATTATTAAGGCCATATATGATAAACCCACAGCCAATATCATATTGAATGGGGAAAATTGAAAGTATTCCTGCTTAGAACAGGAACCAGACAAGGTTGCTCACTATCTCTACTTCTATTCAACATAGTGTTGGAAGTCCTTGCCAGAGCAATCCGACAAGAGAGAGGAATTAAGGGTGTCCGAATGGGGGCAGAAGGGGTCAAACACTTACTCTTTGCTGATGACATGCTATTATATCTACAAAATCCCAAGGATTCAACTAATATACTCCTGGAATTGATAAATGAATTCAGAAAAGTCTCAGTTTACAAAATTAATGCACACAAATCAGTGTCACTAATATATACCAATAATGGTCAAGCCAAAAATCACATCAAAGATGCAACACCTTTCACAATAGCATCAAAGAAAAATTAAATATTTAGGAATATACTTTATGAAGGAGGTGAGAGACTTATATAGGGAGAACTATGAAACATTGAGAAAAGAAATTGTAGATGATGTTCACAGATGGAAATCCCTACCATGCTCATGGATTGGTAGAATCAATATTGTTAAAGTGTCCATACTACCTAAAGTGATCTACATAATTCAATCCCAATCAAAATACCATCATCATTATATACAGATTTAGAAAACATGATTCTATGTTTCGTCTGGAACCAGAGAAGACCTAGTATAGACAAAGTAATCTTAATAAAAAAGAACAAATTGGGAGGCATCAGTCTGCCAGAATTCAAACTTCACTATGAGACTATAGTAACCAAAAGAGCATTGTCTGGCACAAGAACAGAGATATAGACCTTTGGAATATGATGAAGATCCCAGATATGAAACCATCCTCATATTGTCATCTAATCTTTCACACATCTGATAAAGGGCTGATAACAAGAATCTACATAGAACTTAAGAAAATCAACAAAAAATCAAACAACCCCATCGATAAATGGGCAAAGGACATGAAGAGAAACTTTTCAAAAGAAGACAGACTAATGGCTAGCAAACATATAAAAAAAGTGTTCAACATCTCTAATCATTAGGGATATGCAAATCAATACCACAATGAGATACCACTTAACTCCAGTGAGAATAGCGTTTACCAAAAAGTCCCAAAACCACAAATGCTGGTGTAGCTGTGGAGAGATAGGAACACTCTTACACTGCTGGTGGGACTGCAAATTATTACAACCCCTGTGGAAAGTAATTTGGAGATATCTCAACAAGCTAAAAATAGAAATACCACTTGATCCAGCAATCCCTCTACTAGGCATCTATCCAAAGGAAAAAAAGACATTCTATAATAAAGACATCTGCACTCAAATGTTCATAGCAGCAAAATCCACAACTACAAAGATGTGGAAACAACCTAAGAGCCCATCAATACATGAGTGGATTAATAAAATGTGATATATGTATACCATGGAATACTACTCAACTACAAAAAACAATGGTGAACTAGCACCTCTTATATTATCCTGGATAGAGATTGAGCCCATCCTTTGAGGTATCGCAATGATGGAAAAACATGCACCACATGTACTCGCCATCAAATTGGTACTAACTTTTCAACACTAATGTGTTCACAGGGTAATAATACTCATTGGGTGCCAGTCAGGTGGGGGTGGTGGAGGGAGGTAAACCCACAACTAATGGAAGTGGAGAGCACTGTATGGGGGAAGGGCATGCTTATAGTCCTGGCTTGGGCAAGGCAAACGCATTACACGTAACCAAAATATTTGTACCCCATAATATCCTGATTTGAAAAAAACGATTTTCTGGATCACTTATATATCTGTTGCTTTATGTAAGACTAAACTTTTCAAACTAAAATTTTTTTAAAAAGGTTAAAAAAAGGTATAGAAAGGGCCTGTTCTTTCGTGCACCCTCTATTAGCTTTTCTCCTCCCTGTCTTGCTTTCACAACTTTCTCACTTATGTGGCCTTGGGTCACCTCCCAAACAAAATATATGCACCCAGGTCCTTATCTTAGTGTCTATGTGGAGTACGAGATGAGGCAAATTAATATGGTGGTGGTGGTTTTTGAATGTACCTGGGTAAATTAACTCTTCCATGCCCCAACTCACAACCTCTCAAAACCAAGGAGAAACTCTCTCCCAGAACCTATTTCTGAAAGAAGGGTATGCTGCTGCTCTGTATTGTGTGAAGAGTCAAGGTGTTTCAGCACCTGAGGTAATTATAGAATCTACCTTTTGACAGCAGTGAGTCTTGAGAGACCAATTGCAAAAACATAACTGAGGAATGGGACTCTTTATTATTTTGCTTAATGTTGTGAATGTACTTTTTCACTGATTCTTTATAAATTGTTCCAATTTTATATTTCTATTAAATAATGACTCATGTACCCAATCTCTACATTTTTTCAGTGAATAGTATACAGTGTTTTCTATATTCTGGACATAGTACTAGGCAGGATACATTGATAATAATGACATATATGGATCATATTCTCATGTTCTCATGGAACTTAGGTTCTGTTGGGAGAGACAGACAATCTACCAATTAGATAATCCACTTTTTAATTATAATTGTGATAAATGCCATGAAATAGAACATATAAATTTGGGCTTCCGAGTGTCTAGAGACCAAATACTATGTAAACCAAAAAGATACGGAATTATTGGTAAATTCTTAGTGGTTAACAAACCCTATACCTATATAATTTTATTTACCACTTTGTCTCACAGTGGAAGAATATCATGCTACATGTTTCTATTTTGTTACTCTCAACAGCACAATGACTGTCAATGCTATTAACTGGTTCCACAGAATGTTTACTGCTGCCGGCAGTATGAGGCAGAATGAATTATTAACAGGGTTAATCTTCTCCCAAATAATTTAGCCCTTATGCAATTTACAGCAATAAGTTTTTCAAGTGTGTATTTAATACAAAACCCTCCTCTTTTGGGTTTTATAAAAGCTGTAGGAGACATTTGTTACCTTGCCCTGTCACCCTACATAATGGTAAATATAATAGCAATGGTTTAATATCATAAAACATAATGGGGAAGATTGCTGAGACTTGAATATAATCAATTTACTCCAATTCTAGTTTAGCTGAAAATTTATTGCTAAATCGCCTTTTTAAGAGCTGCTTTGGTTATTTAATATTGATCTCAAAATGATTAAGAAGTGGAACACTATTGATTTTTAAATGAAAAAAAGTCCTTATAATGGGAGTAAGAACCAGATTGCAAAAATTTTGCATAATAGAAGTAGATTTTAATAGTCTCCATTAGCTCCTAGAGTTGAATTTGCAAGCTTTATAGTTCTTTTGCTTAGGTTGGAAATTCTAACAAGGTAAAAAAGTCCAATGTGTCAACTGTGGAACAAAAGACATGTATATAAACATTGATATACTTTAAAAATCATATAATATAGCTAGACTTAACAATGGCCATCAAGGATTTAAATCTCAAATCACTATCTCGTCACTAAGTCATAGAAAACTGCTTAAGGTTGGTGGTGGGCATACAATGACTCCTGTTATTCCATGTTTCCTGAATTATTTTCTGGTTATCTGTGTGTCCTGATCTTCCTTAAGCTATAGTTGCCCCCATAGTCCTCCTTGGTGCTTTAAAGGCATTTTGTATTGTTTAAAGATTAAGATCAAAGAAGAACTTCTGACATCTTGTTGACTCAGGTTCAAAAATAAATAAATAAATTTTCTAGATGACAAATTTATTTAAACAATAAAACAATCTGTTTTAGATGAAATTTTTCTAGAAGTTTCCTTGCCTTTATAGTCTGAAAGAAGCAGATTTTTCAGTATCATTTTTGGCATCTCGCTCTATTTCAAATAAAGGCCCTTTTCATAAGGAGCACGTTTGTACAACATTCTAAACACTTGTGCTTGTCTATTTCCCCTATAAAAGCCTCTTCATTCCATGACTAAGGATTCTTGAATGGGATATTGTGTTTTATTTTTATTTTGTCTTTTATAAACGAGCTTTCTCCTTGGGAACTGGCATGTGAATGTTTTCCTCTTCTCTATTCTTATCTACAATCCTCCATGCCCCTAGCTGTCATTCAGAACCAGATTTTTAAAAAACACTTCAGTACTAGCCAAGTACACAACTTCTTACTCTTCACTGAAACTTTAACTAATAACAAATTCTACATCTACCCTAGAAATGAATATAAAGGAAACAGATATAAAAATTTGTCTCATCATTTTATAATCCAACTTCTATTCCTTTGTATGATTTCTATAACCCTTGCTGAATTACAAAACTAATTTTTCTCCAAAGCAGTCACTGGTTTAAAAGAAACTTTTGTTTGCCACACTCCCAAACTGGTATAAATTTAGTATAAATGTAAAATGATCACCTTCTCTGAGTTACTTCATTTCTGTATAGGTATATGGATGAATGTGCCATCTATATTCAACTTGCTAGATTCATCCATAGATAGTTGACTAGAAATAAGGTGAAGATAAAAGCTCAGAAAAGAAAGTAAAAATAAAATACCAATGTTATAATCTAATTTTACTTAATTTATACTATTGATCTGGATTAAGCTTCACCTTCCACCTGAGGTAAACAATATTTACATCATATCTTTGAGCCATGTGTTATGTTGGCTATCAAGGGTTTGAAAGAGAAAAGAGAAGTAATTCGACTGGAGGCTTTGTTTTCTCTGTTGGTAATGAAATTGGCCACACTCAATGTTCCAGTTCCAAAGGACAACAGCAGTGGTAATCTCTGCAATTGCTAATTAACATTTTATCACAAGCTGTAACATTCTGGCTATCCATTGTGACTAATGCAAATGGTGCGCTTTTTGCTTTCAAAAGGATTTTATTTTTAAGTTATTTAACTTTGAGAGCAAAGTACATTTGGCTTCATTCAAAAGTATTTGAAGAAGTATTTGTATTACTTGAGGCTTCATATCTTATTGTCATCTATCTTTCTGTTATTTATACTAAACAAATTCCTGCAGCTCTAAATCCTAGGCTGTATTCATATGCCCAATGTCATTACATTCGCTAATATTATGTTCAATAAATACTAGTTTAAAATTTCAACAGCAATAAGGATGCATACCATTCTAAGTGATTGCCAATCTAATAGCAAACATTTTACTTCTTTAATATTCCCTTCTTCAGGGCTCTTTTGTCAACACCATATGCTACAGTAAAACCTTTCCAAGTTAGCATAACATTACAAATTTTATTAAGTGGATTCTGATTTAAAGGACATCGTGATAAAGACTGCAGATAAGAAGAATCATTCATAAAGACAGGAGATCATTTAAATGGATGCTATGATTAGGAAGTACATTGATAAGGACACCAGAATCTGTGATATAGGAGATTAACAAAACCTAATATATAAACATCATTTATTTAAATAGCAGAAAGTTTTAATTTGATTTTAATAATTATTAGAGAGGAAGACTCTAAAACAGTTGGAAGGGAAGAAACTTAAGAAGTCCTCATCATCATCCTATTGCTTCTCAAGGACATGAGAAATACTGCCGGGGTTGGGAAGAGACATTCATTAATCAGTCCCTCAAGTTGCTACTCCCAGATCCAAATACCTGGAAGGCCCTGCAGCTCAGCCCAGTTCTCTGAAGCCCAGCATCACCACTGCAGAGAAAGGTTGTGCTCCAAATCACTCTCACCATTGCTGACAGTGCCAGCCTCTTTCCTGCAGAGCCATTTTTTTGTTGTTGTTTGTATGTTTTGCTCAAATAAAATGGTTTATTTTATGGAAAGACATGTTGCCTAGGACTGATTCAGCATCAGTGGGAATGGCAGTGACTTCTGTGCCTTAGAAACTCAGGAGGTGTCAGATGCTCTCAAATACTGAAGAATCACATCTCTTTCTTTTTTTGGTACCTAATCACAATGACCTCCAAACAAGTATGTGGCATGGGGAGCAGGGGCGGGAAGCAGCTAGAATTTGTGAGGAGAGAGAAGAATATAGGGAAATGAGAAAAGAAAGCTCCTCAAGTAGATGTTGCTACAGTCCTACTATATTCCTTCAAGGCCTCTTAGTATTGAATTTCCAACTCCCAACACCTGAATTTCTTTGCTGAGAAATGTCTCGTGCCTTCAGAGACTGCTTTGTATACCTTTGGTACAGGCCTCAAGTGCCCTAGAGTCTTCCTCACTCTCACCACACGCCAGACATAGGGCTCTATATGATGAACAGGAGTTGTAATGTAAGTACCCCAGTTCCTTAGGTGGAATACCTCTGAGCTGTCCATTCTACACCATCTCTTGCAGTTTCTGGTAGCCTTATGCTCCAGTCTTGTGAAAGTTCTGGTCAATATAATAGCATAATAAGATTGAAAACCAAAATAACAGGCACAATTTTCAGAAAGGTAGGGAATAACTGTTGTCTGCAGATATGTACTTAACAGTCTAAGAAAGTCAACTGAGAACCTTTTAGAATTAAAGAGTTCCATAAAATGTGAGGATAAAGATAAATACACAGAGTTAAATCACTTGCATACATACCAGAAAATACTATTGAAGTTAAAAGATTAAATCAGTAATAGTATCAAATACCATAAAATCTAAAAAGCACAAGTCTAACAAGAAAATGAAGAATCTCTGTGAATAAGACTGAATATTTACTGAACAAGAGAAAACATTTGAAAAAAAGAAGCAATATGCCATATTGCTGACAAAGAAAAGTAAACACTTTAGAGATTGTTCTTTTTACTAAATTTATTTAAATGTTTAACACAATCCCATTCAAAATTCCTATCTTTGTAAATTGGCACAATTATGTTTTAATTTTTTTAAATTTTTTTAAATTTAGCATATTACAGGGGTACAAATGTTTAGGTTACATACATTGCTTTTGCCCCAAGTCAGAGCTTCAATGGTGTCCATCCCCCAGATGGTGCACACCACACCCATTAGCTGTGTATATACCCATCCCCAACCTCCTCGCTCACATCTGCCCAACATCTGAGGAATGCTATTACTATATGTACACTTCAGTGTTGTTCAATTAATACCAATTTGATGGTGAGTACATGTGGTGCTTGTTTTTCCATTCTTCTGATACTTCACTTACGAGAATGTGTTCCAGCTCTATCCAGGATAATACAAGAGGTTCCAGATCACTGCTGTTTTTTTGTGGTCAAGTAGAACTCCATGGTATACATATACCACATTTTATTAATCCACTCATGTATTGCTGGACACTTGGTTTGTTTTCACATCTTTGCAATTGTGAATTGTGCTGCTATAAACATTCTAGTGCAGATATCTTTTTTATATAATATCTTTTGTTCTTTTGGGTAGATGCCCAGTAATGGGATTGCTGGATCAAATGGCAGTTCTACTTGTAGCTCTTTGAGGTATCTCCATATTGCTTTCCACAGAGGTTTTACTAGTCTACAGTCCCACCAGCAGTGTAGAAGTGTTCCTATCTCTCCGCATCCACGCCGACATTTATTGTTTGGGGACTTTCTGAAAAAGATCATTCTCACTGGAGATAAGTGATATCTCATTGTGGTTTTTATTTGCATTTATATGATTATTAGAGATGTTGAGCATTGTTTCATATGTTTGCTAGCTGTTAGTCTATCTTCTTTTGAAAAATTTCTGTTCATGTCCTTTGCTCACTTTTTTTTGTTTTTTCTGGAATTTTATTTAGTATTTTTTAAAACATTTATTTATTTAAATTGACAAATAAAAATTGCATATATTTATAATATACAACATGTGCTTTGAAATATGTGTGCATTGTGGAATTTTTGCCCATTTTTTAAGAGGGTTGTTTGATTTTTTCTTGCTGATTTACCAGAGTTCTATATAGAATCTAGTCATCAGCCCTTCATTGGTTGTGTAACATGCAACTATTTTCTCCCATTCTGTAGGTTGTTTGTTTGCCCTTGTGGTAGTTTCCTTGGCTGTGCAAAAGCTTTTTAATTTAATCAGGTCCCATTTATTTATATTTGTTATTGCTGTGATTGCCTTCGGGGTATTTTTCATAAATTCTTTGTCTAGGCCAATGTCTATAAGACTTTTTCAAACATTTTCTTCTAGAATTCTTATAGTTTCATGCCTTAGGTTTAGGTCTGTCATCCACCGTGAGTTGATTTTTGTAAGAGGTGAAAGGTGTGGATCCTGTTTCAGTATTCTACATGTGGCTATCCAGTCTTCCCAGCACCATTTATTGAATAAGGTTTCTTTTCCCCAGTGTATGTTTTTGTGTGTTTTGTCAAAGATTAGATGGCTATATGATGGTGGTTTTATATCTGTGTTTTCAACTCTGTTCCATTGGTCTATGTCTCTGTTCTTGGGCCAATCCCATGCTGTTTTAGTTACTGTAGCTTGAAGTCTGGTAAATTGATGCCTGCCAATTTGTTCTTTTTGCTTAAGATTGCTTTTGCTATACAGGTCTTCTATGGTTCCATAAGAAGCACAGAATTATTTTTTCCAGATCTGTAAAAAATGATGTTGGTGTTTTAATAGGGATTGCATTGAATCTGTATATCACTTTGGGCAGTATAGACATTTTAACAATGTTAAATCTGCCAACCCATGAACATGGTATGGCTTTCCACCTGTTTACATCCTTTGCTATTTCCTTCCTCAGTGTTTCATAGTTTTCCCTGTAGAGGTCTTTTACTTCCTTAGATAAATGTATTCCCAGGTATTTTATTTCCTTTGTTGCTATTGTGAAGGTTATTGAGTCTTTGATTTGGTTCTCAGTTTGACTGTTGTTGGCATATAGGAATGCTACTGATTTCTGTACATCAATTTTGTAAGCTGAAACTTTGCTGAATATGTTTATCAATTCCAGTAGTCTCATGGCAGAATCTTTGGGGTTTTCTAAATATAAGATCATATCATCAGCAAAGAGAGATAGTTTGACCTCTGCCACCCTTTGGATGCCCTTGATTTGCTTCTCTTGTCTGATTACTCTGGCTACGACTTCCAGCAATATGTTGAATGGGAGTGGTGATAGAGGGCAACCTTGTCTGGTTCCAGTTCTAAGTGGGAAAACTTTCAATTTTTCCCCTTCAGTATGATGTTGGCTGTGGGTTTGTCATATATGGTTTGTATCATTTTTAGATAAGCTCTGTCTGTGTCTATTTTATTAAGCTTTCTTTGCATAAAAGGGTGTTGAATTTTGTCAAATACTTTTTCTGCTTCTATTGACAGGATCATATGGCCTTTGTTTTTGCTTCTATTTATGTGATTAATTACATGTATAGATTTTTGTATGTTGAACCACCCCTGCATTTCTGGGATGAATCCACACCACTTTGTGGTGATGGATTAATTTTTGATAAGCACCTGAATCTGGTTTGCTAGGATTTTCTTGAGAATTTTTGCATCTATATTCATAAGGAATGTTGGGCTGTAGTTTTCTTCTTTTGTTGCATCCTTTTCCTGGTTTAGGTATCAGGGTGATGTTGGCTTCATAAAATGTGTTGGGGAGGATTCCTTCCTTCTTGATACTGTGGAAAAATTTCTGCCAGATAGGCATACATGTTTTCAAACTCTGTGGGACACAGATAAATCAGTCATGAGGGGAAAATGTTCATCCATAAATGCCTTCATCCAAAATACAGAAAGATCACAAATAAACGATCTAATGAATCATCACAATGAACTGGAAAATGATGAGAAACTGACCACAAATCCAGCAGAAGCAAAGAAACAACAAAGATCAGAGCAGAACTAAATGATATTGATAACAAAAAAAACTATATAGAAAATTACTTTGAAAAGTTTGTTCTTTGAAAAAATAAACAAAATTGATGCACCTCTAGCTAGATTAACAAGAAGCAGAAAAGAAAGAACTCTGAGAAGCTCCATCAGGAATGAAAAAGGAGAAATTATAACTGATGTCACAGATATACAAAATATCATCTATGAATACTATAAAAACCTCTATGCACATAAACTACAAAATGTGGAGGAAATGGACAAATTATTAGAAACACACAACATCCTTACTCTCAATCAGGAAAAGATAGAATTCCTGAATAGACCAATAGCAAGTACTGAAATTGAAACAACATTAAAAATGCCTTCCTAAAAAGAAAAGTCTCAGACCAGATGGTTTCACACCCAAATTTTATCAGACCTACGAAGAAGAACTGACATGATTATTTTAAAGTTTAGCTGAAGAAGGAAATAGGCAAGAACAATTGAAAACATATAATAAAATCATAAAAGTTTCAAAACTTACCATAAAGCTACAGTAATCAAGGCATAATGCCACTCACAGAGAATTTCTCTAGACCCACAGTTTCCAAAGTGACAAGAAGGAATTGAAGGTGGACATTTGATGTCCTCACTGGTCTGGTAATCTTCATGGGAGACTCACTCTGGTCCCATCCTGCAGAAACCATTGGGAGTGCCAGGAAGGCTGAACCACCTGGGGTGGATTGGGGACAGGGAGCAGAGAACTGATAACAGTGACTGGAATGCAGATCTTGGTGGCTGTTCTGAGGTCTGATCAACAAGGATGCCATGTCAAAGAGACTGTATTAAGTCATAGTGCTACAGGGAACACAATGACACAATCTATGGTAAAGCCTGAATCCTTGGCAGGATTTTTCACAAAGCCCAGGTGCTGCTGTGGAGGTTTTCTCTAGCCTGTAAACAACTAAAAGGTCAGGACTAAGTTCCAGTGTCCACTTAAGTCTTACCCAGAATGAGAAACAATGGCAGGGCAGCAATATAGTTCCAGGGCAACATTTAATACTAGTAGTGTTCACTATAAATGTTCCCCAGATCAGGACAGAATGGCTGGGCAATAAGTTAGTTCCAGTGCTCACTATAAGTCCTCCCCAAGAATGGGAAGAAATAATAGGTCTACATTTAAGTTTAGATGCTAAGTAGTAAAGCTCTAACACCATCAAAGAACACCTGCAAAACGTGGAAGAGGTCGCTGCCTCCTCAAATGAGTAGACATCAATGTAAAGAATTGTGAAAACAGGAAAATACACCACCACCTAATGAAACTAACAAAACTCCAGCAATGGACCCAGAGAATCAAATATCTATGAAATGTTGGATAGAAAATTTATAATAATCCTCTAAAGGAGTTCATGAAATCACAAGAAAATATGAATATAAAACTAAACTAAATTTGGAAGACAATCTAGGAACAAAAAAGAGATATTGACAAAGAAATGAAAATGATTTTTAAAAACAAATAGAACTCCTAGAAATAAAGAATATAATAACTGAACCGAAAGACTCATTAGAACATTTCAATGACAGACTTGTTACACACAGTAAAGAAGTAGCAAGCTTGGAGATGAAACACATGAAATTACTGAGAGGATCAAAAAGAAAAAAAAGAATAAAAAATAGTGAAGAAGTCCTAGGAGAATGATGGGGCACCATCAAACAAACCAACTTCCCCATGATAGGAATTCTTAAAGGAAATGAGAGGGAAGAAGACCTAGAAAGCATTTTCCAGGATATAATAGATAAAAATTTCTCAAATCTAGAGGAAGATGTCACCATCCAGATACAGAAATCTCAGAGGTCACCAATCAAATTCAATCCAAAGCAAAAATCTCTAAGGCATATCATAATCAAATCAACAGAAATCAAAGACAAATAAAAAATACTCAAACCAACAAGAGAAAATAAATATATCACATTCATTAGAGCCCCAATATGACTTTCAGTAAATTTCTCAGCAGAAACTCTGAAGGCCAAGAGAGAGTAGGAGGATATATTAAAACTGCTGAAGAAAAATAATATATAGCCAACCAAGAATACTGCAACCAGCAAAGTTATTCAAACATAAAGGAGATATAAAGATTTTTCCAGACAAAAGTGAAGAATTCATGAATAGCATATCTGTCTCACAAGAAATACTATAGGGGGTCTTTCAATCTGAAAGAATTTGACACTTATATGTAACAAGGAACATCTGAAGGTATTAAACTCACTGGTAAAAACTAAAACAGAACTGGTAAAACTAAACCAAATACAGAATATGCTTAAACTGTAATTGGAGTAAGTAAAGCACTTATATCTTAGGTATAAAAGCTTAAATAAAATGCTGTTAAAATCAGTAAAAACCACAACAATTTCTTAAGAGGTAGGCAATATAAAAAGATGTAAACTGAAACATCAATTACTCAAAAGGAGGGGAATGGTGTTAAAGTGTACAGTTTGTTTTTGTAACTTTTCTTTGCAATCAAGTTTAAGTCATTATCAATTTAAAATAAACTGCTATAGCTATAAAATGATTTTTGTAAGCCTCTTGAAAAGCACAAAGCAAAAACCTACCTATAATAGATATACTAAAAATATATAGCACCAAATCAAAATGTACTACTAGAAAATATCACTTAACCACAAAGAAAGACAGTAAGAGGCACAAAAGGAAGAAAGGATCTACAAAACAACCAGAAAATAAGTAACAAAATGGATATAGTAAGTTTATTTATCAGTAATAATCTTGAATGTAAATGAAATAAACTCCTCCAATTAAAAGACCCAGAGTGGCTGAATGGGTAAAAAAAACAAGACCCAACCATATACTGACTCTAAGAAATTTACTTCATCTATAAAGACACAAACAGACTGAAAGTGGAGAGGTGGAAAAATATATTTCATACAATTAGAAACCAAAAAAGAGCAGGAGTAGCTATACTTGTATCAGATGAAATAGACATTAAGTCAATAATCATAAGAAAAGAAGGCCATTTCATAGTGATAAAGGAGTCAATACAGCAAGAGGCTATAACAATTGTAAATATGTATGTACCCAACACTGGAACACCCAAATATATACAACAAATATCAATAGACCTAAAGGGGGAGATTGACTGCAATACAATAATAGTAGGGGACTTTAATATCCTACTTTCAGCAATGGACAAATTACCTAGACATAAAATCAACAGAGAAACATTAGAGCTAAATAGCAGTCTAGAGCAAATGAATGTAATCCATATTTACAGAACACTCCATCTACCAGATGCAGAATATATGTTTTTCTCAACATCATATAGAACATTCTTCAAGACATACTATATGTAAGCTCAAAAACAAATCTTAAAATGTTTAAAAATAAAAACCATATCAAGTATGTTTTTCTGACCACAATGGAATAAAACCAGAAATCAATAATGGAAGAGACATTGGAAACTGTAAAAATTCATAGAAATTAAATAACATTCTCCTGAACAATGAATGAGTCAATAAAGAAATTAGAAAGAAAATTTAAAAATTCCCTGGGACTGATGAAAACTAAAACATACCAATAACTATGGGATACAGTAAGAGCAATTCAGAAGGAAGTTTGTAGTAATACATGCCTGCATCTAAAAAGTAGAAAGACTTCAAATAAACAATCTAATGGTGAATCTCAAATAACTAGAAGAACAAAGCAATCCCAAAATTGTAGAAGGAAAAAATTATAAAAATCAGAGCAGAAATAAATGAAAGTGACAAAAATGCAAAAAAACATGGAAATGAAAAATTGGTTTTTTGAAAAGATAAACAAAATGGACAAACCTTTAGCTACACTAAATAAGAAAAAAACATAAAAGATCGAAATAAATAAAACTGGAGACACAAAAGGAGAACAGGTTTGGAGGGAGAATTACAAAGTTGGGTTTGGACTAGCTCCAAGTGCCTATGTCATGTAAACGTGAGGATGTCCTGTAGACAATGTGCCTACCAGCAGAATACTGTTCATTGTACCAAATAGGTTAAGTTTTTACCCCTCACCTCCTCCCACTCTCCCCTATTATTTTCCAATGAACTTTACATTTCTTACTGCCCATGTGTGCCCATTCTTCACCTCCCATTCATTAGAGAGTCAATGTGGTGTTTGTTTCTCCATTCCTGAGACACTTTACTTAAGATAATGGTCTCCAGTTTCATCCAAATGGCTGTAAAAGACATGATTTCATTCCTTTATATAGCAGAGTAGTACTCCACGGTATATATGTGCCACATTTTCTGTATCCACTCATGAATTGATTTGCACTTAGGTTGATTCCACATCTTTGCAATTGTGAACTGTGTTGTGATTAAACATTCAGATGCAAGTGTCTTCTTGATAAAATGACTTCTTTTCCTATGGGTAATTACCCAGCAGTGGGATTGCTGGATCAAATGTTAAGTCTACATTTATTTCTTAAAGGAATATCCATAGTGTTTTTCATAGAGGCTGCAATAACCTGCAGTCCCACCAACAGTGTATGAGTGTTCCTATCTCTCTGTATCCACACCAACATCTACTGTTTTTTGAATTTTTTTGTTTATTTTTTATTTTTATTTTTCCTTTTATTTCATCATAAAATGGGGGTACAAATATTGTTAGGGTTACATACATTGCCCCTAAGACCCCTCCCCCCACATGCCAGAGCTTCAAGTGAGTCCAATCCCCAGGTGGCACGCAAGGCACACATTATGTAACTATACTCTTCCTCCCCCCTTCTGCCTGCCCTCCATCCGACAAAAGATTTTTTTTTATACATTTTGGATACATTGTATAACTTTGCCTCTCCCTAAGAAGGGTTAGAGGTATGCCTTTCCCCCAAAAATGCTCGCCACATCCCTATGATGTGGGTCTTCCACTTCCCCTCGAAACCCTGGTGAACACTACTACCATTTGAGCACCATAGTTTCGATCAATCAGTACCACTTTGATGGCGAGTAGATGGCGAGCCCTTTTTCCATATCTCGTGTCAACTCACTTTGGATAATGGGCTTAAGCTTAATCCAGGATAGCATAAACGGTGTTAGCTCACTGTCGTTTCTTAGAATTGAGTAATATTCCATTGTGAGCATATACCACATTTTAGTTATCCACTCATGAATTGATGAGCACTTGGGTTGTTTCCATGACCGTGCAATAGTGAATTATGCTGCCATAAACATACGGGTGCAGATGTCTTTATAATAGAATGACTTATGCTCTTTTGGGTAGATGCCCAACAATGCCATTGCTGGGTCGAATGGTATTTCTATTTCTAGCTGCTTGAGGTATCTCCAAATTCTTTTCCACAAAGGTTGCACTAA
>CAUYPO010077290.1:0-23103 GCA_963574435.1 Cheirogaleus major | reverse complement strand
GGCAGAATCTCAAGGTCAAAACAGGGTCTTTTTTAGGTTCTCTTACATTGGAAGGAAAAGCTGACAAGTCGTAACAAACTACTTTAGTTCAAGATTAGCTCCCAACTAAGCTTGCCCCATTTCCCTCTACTCTGGAGAAGGCAGAAGGACGAAGTACCAAAACGGAAAGAACTGCTATCCCCAGGGTCACAAAAAGCCCCAGAACAAAGCTCTCCAACTTCACCTGCAGGAAGAACCCATGCTCCACCCATTGCAAACAGCAGAGAGAAACTCTAGAAGGCTCACCATGCTCATCTTCTGCATAACCCAGCCCCTACTCCTCAGGACCCCCTCAAGACACGTGGCTCGCCCTGTTTCCTCTGCCCTTGTTCATACTCTTCCCCTCAGCTGGCCTTATGCACCTGACTCATACTTTTTCAGCTGTTTCCTACTACTGCTCTACACTTCTCATGGTTTGAGTTTCTTCCTCCCAGAAGTCTTCCTCTACTTCTCCGGGGCTCTCTCTTTTCTTGTACAATCAGAACCACACAGAACAATATATGTCTTCCAGTGGCTCCATCTCCTCAACACGAGTGAAACTCACAGGTCTTAATTTCTTACTCGGGAGTCCTTGCATCTTCCTTCTTAGGCTGCACAACCCCTCACTCTACCCAGCCCTCCCTCACACCCTGCTCAACATCACCACCAGACAGGTGCCAGACCAAGCTCACAAAAGCACTCAATAAATACCTGTTGAATTGAAATGAATGAAATTGAACAGACTGAAGGGAATCCTGGGGAAGTTAGTCAATGATTCAGTTGTCCCACACAAAAGCACAAATCACGTTGAGACAGGGCCCTGGAGTCTGAAAGTAAATGGGCAGGGTACATGGTACCAGTGAGCCAGTGAGAACTCCCTGTCCTCCCCCAGGTGAGGGGCTTGGCTCAAACACAACTCCCTCAGGCTCTTCTGACCCAGGCTGTGTGGAACTGCCCTATGGTTTTCTACACCAGTTCTCTGTGTGCAGGAAGTTCAAACTTCTCTCATCACTCAGATGCCACATTTACCTAAGCAAAAAAGCAGGTGGCACAAATGACAGTGGTGTGTACCGGGTCTAGATGTCTAAAGACTCTAATGTGGTAGGAAATGTGACTCACTCAACGAGAATACTCCACCTCCACACATGTGGGTCAGTTAAGGCAACCCGGTGTGGCCAAACATAAAATAATAAAAATTGAAATGGGATTCAGAAATTTAAGTCTAAGTGGAGGAGCCACTTAACCTTTCCCTAGCCCTTTGCTGTCTCCATCTATAAAGTGGGAATCACAGTAGTACCTACCCCGGAGAGTTTGTCTGGGGATGGAATTTAGACAGACATGCTCAACATAGGGGCCCCAACATGGTAAGGGCTCAACTATTAACTGCTATTATTTTTTTAAAATTCATTTTGCTGTGAGGATCAAGGGAGATGGAAAGCTGCGTGAAGCCCCAAGTAACAGAGAAGAGTGGCACGTGGGGAAGCTGAGGTGCCAGTGGCCCTGGGACCTGGCACAGCGCCTGCCGCTGCCTCCGGTGACCCGCTGCTGCTTTCCTCCTCGAAGTTTCCGCCAGGATGCCCCGGGGCCCTGCGGGGCTGTGGGGAGGGGTGGAGAGGAGGGGAAGAGGCTGGGGCGGAACAGGGACGTACCTGCTTTCACTGCACTCCTTCCGCTCCCTCACCCTCAGCCACTTGCGGAGGAGGAAGCGTTTTCGGCGCGGGGAAGCGCTGGGTGTGGAGCAGTTGGACCACGGGGTGTCCTCGTCGCTGGAGGGCGTGATCTCGATGGACGGCAGCTGCAGGAACTCCTTGCCAGGGGCCAGCCCGGCCTCCAGGCTCTGCTCCTGCACGTTCTTCATGCGGCGCATCTTGAAGCGCCGGCGGCGGAGCGTGGGGGTCGACGAGCTGGACCACACCGGGCTGCCCTCGGGCGCGCCCTGCGGCTCGGGCACCTGCAGGGCGGGCAGCTGCAGGTTCTCCATCATGTTGGCCGCCGGCATGGGGGCCGGCCCTCCGCGCCCGCTCTGCGCCCTCCGCCGGCCGCCGCGCGCGCGTCTCCTGCTTGCTGCTCCCCACCCCTGGCCGCGGCACGCTGTCCCCTCTCTCGTTAGGGAACGCTAGCCGCTCGAGCTGCTAGGAGAGCAAGTTCCTTTTCCTGGAGCGCCGCAGGAGGGGACGCGCCGCCGCCAGGAGTCTAACTTTTCCGAGCGCGCGTCCTCCGGGCCGTCCGCCGCCAGCGAGGCCACCCGGCGCCTCGGGAGGCGAGCGCCAGCCACCCGGCGGCTCTCCTGGGGCTCCCCTCTCGCGCCCGCTTGTTTTTCTTCCGCTGCGCGCGCTCGCTTGCTTGCGTCTTTGCCTGTGCGGGACTCGGCAGCCCGGGGCCCCAGGGGGCGGCGCGGCAAACTCTCAGCGGTTTGCGTTCGGCAGACCAGGTTGGGGAGCCGGCTTGGCGCTGCAGGGAGGTGAGAGCAGGAGGAAGAGGCAGTGGTAGGAGGGAGAGGGAAAGAGAGAGAGAGAGAGGAAGCGAGACACTGGATAAAAACAAAAAAGGAGGAGGAGGAGCGGGGGAGGGGGCTGGGGGGGCGCTATCCTGAAAGGGCACGCATAGGCGGCTGCTAGTGTAACTGTACACGGAGTCCCTTGGGGAGGGACTCTACCTCCGAGCCAGGGCTGCTCCAATCAGCCTAATGAAATAGGATCACAAACCAAACTTTCTCAGAGCAACGATTGGCCAGGCAGCTCTCATTAGCTGAACTCCCCGCTTTTTCCTTGGGCGAAGGGGGTGTGGAGGGAGGAGAATCAATGAATTCAGTCCTCTCTCAGGCCATCTAAGATACAGAGTTGAGGGGAAACTAGGAGGCTTTTCAACTGGATCTCTTCTCCTAAGAAAGATACTCTGAATTATTGGGGGTGGCACGGGAGGCATGGGCATAGTCAGAGAAAGAGAGCAAGGTTCCTGGAGGCTGCTTCCAAAATGACAAGCTGAGAAGAGAGGACAGTTCTCCTGCGGCATAAGCTGAGGACACCAAGACATGACATACCAAGGAAAGACAGACAGTAGGATCCGAGAAACACAGGACACGCATGACCAGTAAGGAAAAGAGACTGAACCCTGTAAATCCTGAGCGAGCCTGCCTGCACCATAGCTCTAGGCATACAATGAAATGACAGCAGGGTGACCTGCAAGGTGATGCATGCAGCAGAGCCCCAAGGAGCTGAGGGGGTCCAGGGCACCCCTCTCACATTCCTAGAGGCTGATTCATTTGTGCTTCAGCCTGCCAGGGGCATGGACTGGGTCACAAAGTCTAGTAAGCCCCCAGGTCATGGAACCTAGAAAGTCTGGATCAGTCCTGGTAATGTTCCAAGATGTGCTGAACCACTCACTCTCTAGACCCACAAGTGGCCCTAAGAGACCGGCAGCCCTAGAACTGATCCACCCTATTTAGGCCCCCTGTGTTGCAGCTGAACCTAACGCAGCCCAACTTCTAGAGTAGAGGCTGTAACATCCATTTTCTTCCACCCTAGCCCGGGGCATTTAACTCTTCCATAAGTAACTTAAAATATACCATGAGAAGCACCAAAGAGCACACCATGAAGCACACCACAATTTGATCCACCCCTCTTCTCTGCCCCTCTGTGTGAGTACAGTTTCCATTTGGGAGCTGATGCCCAGCTTTTGTGTCAGGACAAAGGTCACATTTCACAGGTGTCCCAAAGCTGAGGAAAAATCACATCCCTAAAGACCACAAGAATTCACTGCAAGTAAGTACATCCCTGAAATTCAGCAGAGCACCAAGGGTGACAGCTGGCTGTGAGTCTACCGTGCCCTGCAATGCCATGTGTGGAAAAGCTCAAGGATCCTGACATTGCACAACCTCTGAGAGCCCAAGAAACTAAGACAAGTACATCTCACTCAGGGAGAGAGATATTGTGGCCACGCCAAGGCCAGGCCCACCCATAAATGGCCCCCCAGAACATCAGCCCGTTTCTGACTCTTCAGATCCGGCCATTGGCTCTCTCAGGAATGATTTGGTATCACTCTATTTTAACTCCCGGACATGGCACAGAAAGCAGAAACTCCTTCCCTCAGGTGTCAGGCCTGGCGAGGAGCAGGACACCTCTTCCGGCTCCAGGGAAGCTGAGGAGGCTAGGCTGTAACTCCACACTTCAAGATCCAGGGCTAAGCCAAGGTTCCCCAGAGTTTGTTTACAGCCTTGGATTTCCTGCAAGGACGAGTGCTTTGCAGGGTACCTGATAAGTTCCTAGTTCAAGGAATCTGCTTGTTGCACAGTCTGTTGAAGGAGGAGACAGGGGTCGCAGGGCTTTTCAGGGAGAAAGGAAGCTAGAACACTATCATTCACTTGGAGGTCAAAAAATAAAATAAAATAAAAGGAGGGTCCACAAGACAGAGGACAGAAGATCTGATGGGTATTTTGGGGAAAAGGAGGATCAACCAGGGGGCCAGCCCCCTTTAAGTTCATCATAGGCACTCAATTTAAATGGACGCCTCTCAAGAGGGAGAAAAGCCACCAGCTCCCTCTTCCCACACATGTCAGCCACGTTTCCACCCACAATAGATTCTGGACCTAAAATCCTATGAGATTTAATTTAAGCCTTGGGCACAGCAGTGGCTGAGCATGATCATTTACATTTCACCTGGCCTGAGGGAAAACCTCCTCCAGACTAAATCTGAAATGGTCTCACTTGGTTGGGAAGTAGATACCCAGAGCACTGCTGGGCCCCAAGGCTATCCTCACTCACTTCCACCTGCAGCCCCTTCTTTCCTTCAAGCCTTTTCATCCATTACAATTCTATTCAAAACACACACCCCAGCCCCTTCCCGATGTTTCTGTTGCTGATGGCATTCTCCAGAATGATAATAAGTGGGGCACTGCTTTGAGACACGAAATGCCCTGCAACTGAGAGTCATCCTTACTGTTAAGACTGTAAGGTCTGTGAGGAAAGAACCAAGTTTCTCCTCCTTTTGATTCTCTCCCATATCCTGTACTTTTTGTGTGTATTATGACCTTTGCACTTTTTAAAAGAGCTTTCAGACATCATATCATATCTTCCAGCAGCCCTGGGAGTAAAGTAGAACAAATGTTATTACCTTCATTTTACAATTGATGACAGTGAGACCAAGAGATTCCGTCATTTATCCAAGGTCACAGATAAATGACAATGACTAATCAATGACAAGGCCAGAACTTAAACCTGGGACTTCAGAAGCTAGGTTAGAGACCACCAAAAGTTCTGGAAAACAATTTCTCAAAGCAGCCGGTGCCAGGACCAGAGTTTTCCCAACCCCCTTCGGAATCTCAGCCATTGCATTCGTTCCTCAAGTCTCCCCCCTCCTCATATTTCTTCTCTGCCATATTTGACTCTCAGCAACACCCTCATTCTCTGGGAAACTGACCTCACCTCTGCCCCCCCCTCCCCGGACCCCAGACAGCTGGTGGCAAGAACAACCCAGCCTCTCCTTCCCCCAACCCGCAGCCAGGCCTCTAATTTTAAATGAAAGGAGCTCATATTACCAAGCAACTGTTGTTTGTTCTCAGCCGCATAGGCTCCCTTTTCCTACAGGCGCAAGACACCCAACACCTGTCTATTACTTCTACAAAGCTGTAAACGACATAGTCCATTCTTCAGTCAAAACTCCCAGGAGAAAACGTAAGTGAAAAATAGCAGCTTCAAAGCGAGATTTCTCCTGGGTGCACGTCCAGGTGAGTGTGAGGTGGAAGGTGGGCGCAGGCATGCCCCAACCCACCATTCCACCTGCCCTGGGATGCCAAGGGAAGGCAACTCCCCAGAACACACAAGTGTCCCCTCCAGCACTGTTGCTGCAAGACGGACAGTCCTCACCCTCAAGGCTGGGACACAGAATCTCTCTCTCGCACAGCACTCAGAGTGGCCAGCCCCAACAGCCTGCCCATGTACAAGGGAAAGAAGCAGGCGGTGGGGCATCAGGGCAGGGAACTTGTGGATGGCAGGGAAGCTGGAAATATAGACAGAAACGTGGATGACGCTGTGAGAGCAATGTTAACTGCCTTCAGATACAAAAGGAAGGAGGGCAGATATCACTCTCTAGCTGTCTTTCTGTTGCAGAGCGCAGTGTAGGGGATTCAGGATGGATGACAGACATTTACTGAGGGCAAGGCCGATCAAACACTGGCATGGGTGACCAAGGCTGGGTAGAGAGTGGCTTTCCCTGTAGATCTTTAAAGGCAACTGGAGCCTCATTAGAGGCTGCAACAGGAAAGAATTATCTCTTAAAAGCCCAGTCCCACCTTACCGTTGTGGGTCTTTAAGACCCAGATTCTGTTTTTAAAATTAAAGCAATCCACTTATACCTAAAACAAAGTCTGTTTGAAGTCTGACTTTTTACTGGCTTCAGGCATTTTGGTCACCAGATGCGAAACACCTCCCGGAGACCCACAAGCAGTTTCAGCATCTTGCACTGGTGAGCTAGAAATGCAGGGCTCCCTCGCCAGGGGGGTGATGCAAGGGGCTGGGGTGGGGTATGAGGACAGGAGAAAGAACTGGAAAGAACAATGTAAATCACTCCCCGTGGTATCTCCTCCTATTCCTTTCACTAATCCTCCCTCGCTTCCCCGGGGAGCGGCTAGCTCCTTAAGAAGGGGCAAAGGAAACTGCACGAAATTTGTATGGTTAGAGAAAGAGGGTGGAACAGGAGGCTGATGCTGGCTAAACACAATCTAAGTAAAAACCACAGGTGACGGGCGCCACGTCCAGCTTCTCCTTGACTTTGATGGAGACTCAGTTCGAATGCTCTCAGCCTTGGGGAATGCACGAGGTCGGCGGGGTGCTTTGCTTCCGCAGCCTTCCCAGGAGCCAGGGTGAGCAATGACGTCACCTCAGGAGAAGGACTGCCACCAGATAAGCCTCCCTGGTTTAACTGCTCATCAAAAGGCTTAAGAGTCAAGAAGAACGTTTTGCACAACATTTGGCTGCCCCTGCTCTCAATGCCAAGGATACCACGGCACAGACAGACATCATCTCTTGTCCTCTGAATCTTACAAGGACAGTATTGTGTGCAAACCAGGGCTGCAAAAGGATTCCTGAGGTTGCCCCATCCATCCTGTGGCTGCCCACACCATGGGGGGCAGGTGGCACGCTCTGGATATTCTGCTGCCGCTTTCCTCAGACGCACCACAAAATGCTACCAGCCTGTCAACTAGCCATCAAGTGTGCGGGCCTGAAGTCAAGCAATCTGAGCTTTGGGCCCCTTTCCATCGCTTACCAGAAGTTTGTGTGGCTAAGTTATTTAAATTCTCTGTGCCTCAGTCTCCTCATCTGTAAAATCGAGATAATGGATAACATCACCCTGCCGGGTGGTTGTGAACATTTGAACCAAGGAAGACACCTAGAACTTGGCACATAGTGAGTGCTCTATAAATGTTAACTTTTGTTAGGTCTAATTCGGTTTCCTTTATAATACCCTTGTTAGGAAATAGGACTATTCTTGTTGATTTTCAATTAAGTTTAATTCTACAAGTAGTTGCTAAGCCAGAGCACTGTGTAAGGCTCCTTACTCAGTAAGTCCTGGGGATATAGCTACATGAGTAAGACGTGGTTTGCGCATTGGTGCAGTTTTACAAGGCAGAATTAATTAAGTGCAAAATGCATGCTCACGTGAGGTGTGAGTGGAAAGATCAATAAATTTTGTATAGAGGGAAAGAGAGGTCTAGGCAGGTCCTATGTAGGAATTGGTATTTAAGTTAAGACTTAAAGTATGCATTTCAATAGAAAAGAATAGGGGATTACAGCTTCAGTAAAGCCACAGAAGAGTGAAAACTCATAGCAAGTTTTTGAAAACAGGGAAAGATAAATCAGAGCATATGGAAGGAAACATAGTACCAGGTGACATAGCCGGACAAATAAGGGGTCAAATTGTGGTGAGTGCTGAAGTTTAGATTTTATTCTCTAGACAAAGGATGCAATTCAGGTTGGTTTGGGGTATTTGGTGGGGGATGAGGGGCATTGCTGGCCTGTGTGTGGACACACTGCGGGGACAGTGTGAAATACGCACTGGAGAAGCAACATACGGGAAGCAGAGGAACCACTTTGGACACTGGCATTCCATCAGCCAATATGTTTGGATTATTGACCGTGTGAATGGCAAATAGTTCAGATAGGAGATGGAGAAAATCTGAAATAGGGCAGGAGAAAATTGTGGAATGAGAGGATATGGGCATGGGAAAAGAGAAGCCTATGAATATTTGTTCAGAGAAGTAGACTAAAAGAAAACCAAGAAGAAGCAATCATTTGGAAATCAAGGGAAGAAAGGAGTCAACTGCATGACTCCCCCAAGCCAAGTGCTGTGCTAAGTGCTTCATGCACAAAATCCCATTTGACCCTTCCAACAATCGTGAAAAATAAATATCAAAAGCCTTATTTTAGAATAATGGGAGATCTTATAAGGTTACTTGCCCAAGTTCACACAGCTAGCAAGTAGAAGGTGAGCACAAGTTTAAACTAGGGTCTCTCTACTTTAAAATTCATGCTTTTTCAATTATACTATATTTCAAAAAGATAAATGATGTCAAATGCTGTAATGAAATCAAGTAGGAGAAAGACTGAGATAATTCCGTTAGAGTTTGTAATTAGGTCACTGATGACCTCTGAGACAACAATTTCAGTGGAGTGGTCAGAAAAGAAATGAGATTGCTATAGGTTAAAGAGTAAATAGGGAATGAATAAATGGAGGCTACAAAATTAGACTGCTCTTTCCAGAAATTAGTCATTGAAAGGAATGAGAGATATCTGCTCATTCTCAAGTAGTTTTTGAGCATCTACTATAAAGCAAGTTAAACACTCTGCTAGGGCCTAGAGTTAGATTGTGAAAAAGGTGTGTGTGTGAGAGAGAGAGAGAAAGAGAGAAGAAAGGAGAGGAAAGTTGAGAGTTGTAAGGGAACATTTGCAGGATGGGAATAAGAGTTTTTTATTTTCCTTTTAATTTGTGTGTATGTGTGTGTTATTGTTGGTAGATGTTATGTTTCAGAAGAACAAGCTGTGACTGTATGATTATACCATTTAAAATGGAATTTTGCTTATATCTGTTAAGAGAATTGAAGCTCAGTGTTGTACCTGGTAATCTAGCAAATCAATCAAAAAAGCATTTAATCTCCCCAGACTCTAAGCATACCATAATATTGGGTACTGTGAAAAGTTTTGAAAGTTTATGTACAACTATTCATTGCTTCCTAAAAATATTTCTTGAATGCCTATCAAAGATGACTCTGGCCTGTAGTCCCAGCTCCTAGGGAAGCTGAGGCAGGAGGATCGCTTGAGCCCAAGAGTTTGAGGTTGCTGTGAGCTATGATGATGCCACTACACTGTGTCCAGGTAATTGAGCAAGATCCTGTGTCAAGGGGAGTTGGGGGGAAGACAACTCTGGGCTGGGCACAGTGGTCCACACCTTTAATCCCAACACTTTGGGAGGCCGAGGTGGAAAGACTGGTTGAGCCCAGGAGTTCGGGTTTACAGTGAACTATGACCATGCCACTGCACTCCAGCCTGGGTGACAGACTGAGAACATGCCTCAAAAAAAAAAAAAAAAAAAAGGTGACTCTGGGCTCAGTTGCTTCAAATCCTGGGGAGGGGAAGAAGGAGCAGAAAACCAATCCAAGAACTATAATTTGATAAGAAAATATACTTTAGTAGAAATGTGCAACAAATGCAGTATGAGCACAGAGGAGAAATATCCTGATCTGGAGAGAATTTCACAGAAGACGGCACCTAGATGAGGTTTGAAGGTTAGCAGAGAAGTTCTGCAGATAGATCAAGGGGAAGCATGTTTCTAGCAGAGCAGCCACATGCGCAAAGGCACCAAGGCATAAAAAAAAAAGCATAATTTGTTCTTAGAATTACAAAAGGAACAGTTTAGAACATAACAAATGTTTGGGTAGGTAAAGGATGAATGCAAAAGATTATGTCTACTATACATCTTCCTTTACTCACCCATTCAACATATATTTATTAAGCATACTGTGTTCTAGGTGCTAGAAAACAGGAGTGTACAAAAGCAAGTCTGGGCCCTGAAGGAATTTATACTCTAGTCATCAAATCCTAGAATGGTGGAACAGAGATTTCCAAGATCTGTTCCAACCATTACTGTATCTCCACTAATGATTTAGTTTTCCAGATTACAAAATTGAGGCACAGAGAAGTTATATAGTTTTACTAAAATCACATATCAAAAAGGTGAGCCTTCACAGATTATAAAGGGCTTTGCATGCAAAGACCAAGACTGTAAGAATTTGTAGCTTAACTCATTCAAAGAAAAGGGCTCCAGAGCTCTAGGAATAATTCTTTTAAAAATGTGTTAAAAGCAATCTATTTCTGATAAGAACTTGGGCCATTCCATCTCCCCTAAATCAGAAAACAGTAGTCACCTTTTAGAAACAAGCAAGCCAAGATCCAGAGAGCTAGTGATGTTTGAGAAGTGTGTTCCCATCACTTCTAGGGTTGAGTAGAACTGTGATAACTTATTTCCCTGAGATAAGATGTTCACATTTTAAAAGTAAGACTAGAAAACAGCTGCCTGGTTTGCTCTGATGGAACAACACATTTGCCAAGCACCAGGGAGATATTAACCTTTACATACTATGGCAAGCAAAAAACTGGAATTGCTTTGTTACGACACAGGAAGGAGCTATAGAAGCTGGGCTCAATGGAGGATTTTCACTCGTGGTTCCCATAATCCAGCTCTGGATGACCATTCCCACTGCGCCCTGAGCCATTTGCCTTTCCACAAGCAATGCGTCTGAAGCAATGCATCTGCAAATAATTCATTCCTATAAAATTCTGCATTCGGCATGAACTCTTGCCTCAATGATGCTCTCACTTTTCAAAAACAGTCCATTTCCTCTATCCTCCTGCACTCTGCCCTGGGGCTGTCCCTAGTGGCATGCACCTATGCTTGCACCCGCACCCCCACCCTACTCCCCGGAAGCTAAAACTCAGGACCACTGTGCTCACACTTTCCCTCAATTTAGTAACTGCACAGTATTTTAAATACTCTAAAATTGAGATTTGGGGATTGGTTGTGCTAGGTAATCTCCAAAGTCTTTCAGAGTCTATGAACTGGAGAGGTCTTCTCTGCTTTATGTAATCTTTTTTTTTTTTTTTTGAGACAGAGTCTCACTCTGTTGCACAAGCTAGAGTGCCGTGGCATCAGCCTAGCTCACAGCAACCTCAGATTCCTGGGCTCAGGCGATCCTCCTGCCTCAGCCTCCCAAGTAGCTGGGACTACAGGCATGCGCCACCATGCTCGGCTAATTTTTTATATATTTTTAGTTGGCTAATTAATTTCTTTCTATTTTTAGTAGAGACGGGGTCTCACTCTTGCTCAGGCTGGTCTCGAACTCCTGAGCTCAAACGATCCACCCGCCTCGGCCTCCCAGAGTGCTAGGATTACAGGCATGAGCCACCACGCCCGGCCGCTTTACATAATCTTAATGTATGAAAATATAGATTTAAAAAATATCTAAGTCTGGCATGATCCTTCATATAATCCAAATCATTGGTTTTAAAAAAAGGATTTACTAAAATAGATCATTTCTTAATATGTATGAAATTTTTATTCAGTGAATAAACTTAAATAAGGCACACTCAATGAGGAAGCCATCCATTGAATACCTTAGAGTGTCCAAATAGAAATGAAACATGTTGCTGGATGCGGAGTGACCTTGTTTCTCCGTATTTCCAGGAGAAGAAAGAATTCTGTTTCCTATGCCCTCAGCCACATCCTGGATGTACACAGGTACCTTTGGAAGACACATTAATCTATCTGACAGTCAGAAATTTTAATGAGCAATAGATATATTACTTTTCTTAGGTGATAGAATTATAAGCCTGGAGGAAGCATTAGATATTTCATCCAATGCCCATCCATTCTCCACCCTGTCTCAACCAGGTTCCCAGATGAAAAAGTGAGGCACAGGGAGGATCAATCTTAGACGAAAGTCACAAAGCTGGAGCTGAAGCTGCTTTATGTCAATCAAACATCTTTTGGTCAGACTCTGCCTTAATGACTTCCAGTATTATTTTGGAGGTAGTACTTTGACCTCAAAGGATAATTAAAAAACAAATGGCACTGAAAACACTCATTCTGCTTCTGTCAGCACACATTCTGTGTGCATCTAATTCCCTCATAAGCCCACACAGAGCAAGAAGTTAATCAAACACAAATACCTCACTAGAACTAATCCCAACATGTGAACATCTAGACTGACACAAAACATATAATGGAATTGTTACTGGCTTTTGGGAAGGCCTTTTTGCTTCACACAAACAGAATTCCTGTACATGGGAAATTCCCCTACTGCATTTTAAATGTTACTGGATTTATACATGACTTTGCAAGGACACTGCTACTAAATAAAACTATATTTGTAAATAATCAATTTACATAGATTTATCCTTTCAGTTTAAGGTAAATATATGATAACTAGGATTTGAACCAAGGATTCAATATATGATAACCAGGATTTTGAACCAGATTGAAAAATCTGCTTCAATCAGGCAGAGATTAGAAATGTTTCGATGTCCTAAAAAATTTCAGATTCACCTACGATTTCTTGAACCAGGCACTATATTTTCTCATTTAAGCCTCATCATAATCCTATGAGATGCCAGTTTTTTTTCCCATTGTAGAGATAAGGTAACTGAGGCTTAGAGAAATTAGGAACTTTAGAAAATTTTTTTTTCAGTTTTTATTTTTTAAAAATGTGGGTTTTTTTTAGAGATAAGGTCTTGCTCTGTCATCCAGGCTGGAGTGTAGAGGTATAATCATAGCTCATGATTACGCCATTGCATCCTCGAACTCCTGGGCTCAAGGGATCCTCCCACCTCAGCCTCCCAAGTAGCTGGGACTACAGGCACGTACCACCAAGCCCAGCTAATAATTTTGTTTTAGAGATGGGTTCTCACTATGTTGCCCAAGCTAGTCTCAAGTCCTTCCTTGTTTCAACCTCCCAAGTGCTTGGATTACAGGTATGAGCCACCACGCCTGATAAGATTAAGAACTTCAGATGTATTCTGAATCCAAAACCAGCATTTTTTCCACTCCACTGTTAGTCTATTAAACTTTCTGTAAAATGCTTATTTTCAACCACCATTCAAACTGGTTCTCCATGTCACTGTAAATATTTTTATTTGCTTTGCAATTTGGAAAGTAGATTAATATTTGTTGTTGCAATTCTGCAAACTGATACACTTTGTTTCCCTATTTAATTCAGTCAGTTTCTATTTGTTCCCTAACTAAAATATACCACAAAATTAACACCAATTTCCTTGGGAAATTAAATTCTAAATATGTTTTTAAAAACCACTATCCCAAATATTTAGCAGAACTCCCTTGCTACTAGCAAAAAATATATACTTTTTATGGCATGTTTCAGGCCACATAAGTAGTTTCTCATTTGTCATTAATAATGTAAGTGTACCTCTAATTCCTAATTTTTACCCAAGTGTCTCTAATACCTCTTACCTATTAAGACGTCTACCTGTAGATCTGAGACAAATCAGCAGGTCTGTGTAAGTCCTGGTGCTTCAAGGCTCCAAGCAGGGACTTCAAACACGCAGAAGCGAAAAGTGCTGGCTTCTTACAAATGGGTCCCGTAAGTTGATTTGCTTAAAATGAGGCTTGCCATCCCCTGCTGAAATAGTAGCTTAGTAAACACTAAAAGATCTTTAAAACTAGCTTCTCTGTGGTCTTATGGTTCTAATTTAGCTTCCACACATAGATCTAACTTGTTTCCAGGCTGTAGTCAGGCAAAGGCTTAAATGAAATTGGCCAGAGCAAAGTCTTCCTTCTTGAAGACTCGCTCACATGATATCATTCTGTGCAAGTTCCCTACCTATGCAGGACTTTGGACCTTGGAACCTGACTTTAGGTTCCATCCCCACCGTAATAAAATCTCCTGGGCTTAACTCAAAGGACAGCCAGTCAGCACTCGTTGGGCCCATGTGTCCTTCAGGCAGAGGCCCCCTAGGATACTGAAAATCTTGCTACTGCCCTGCCTCCTCTCTCTCGCTCTCTTTCTCAATCTTTTTCTCTCTCCCCCCCTTCACAAACACACACACACACACACAGTTGGAAATTCCCTACTCCCTTCTGGGACCAGACACTGTTAATCCAAATATAAATGGTGAGTTCCCATCAACAGAGGTGGGAAAGCACAGAGTGAACCCATTGGGGACGGTCTCACTATGAGGTTGAGGCCAGATGATCTCTGAGGTCACTTCCAGGTCTACGGCTTAGAGCATTCCACAGGTTCCAAGGTTCTATAGCAAGTCCCTGTCTGCTCTTGCTCTTCTAGTTGTCCTTTTATGATATCTTCTCTTTCTCTTCTCCTTTGAGAATGTCCTCAATATTCACTTAAATCGATCTTCCCTAGCATGAAACACCTCGAGAAGTTTGCCCATACCTCTTCTCAATGCATCATTTCCCACCTTGTGTCATAGTGATGTGCATTTTCCACTTCCCCCTAGACTGTAACTGCCATCAAGGTGGGATTTATGTCCCATTTCCCATTTGTCTTCGTCACTGCTCCACACCAAGCACTTACATTTATGCTCAGTAAATGTCTATGAATGAAAAAAATGATGGTGGAGGGCCGGGGCAGGACAGGGAACAGGGCCGGGAGGTTTGAAGAGGTGCCTAGTGCAATTAGTTTCCCAGAGATTGTTCTTGTACTGCAATGCCTTTCTGAAGAGATGAAAACTGATGAACATTGTCTGCTCAGCCCTGCACTTTCCGCCAGGGCCACTCTGACTGTGGTCACAATCTCCCCTGGATCATCACGTCACACTCAGTCCAAATCACATAGCAAGTCTCTGGAGCAGCAACCTGGGACCATAATGCTCTTTGCCCAGAACATTCATTCCTGATTAACTAAAAGCTCAGGTTTCTTAGGTAAGGGTGTTTGGACTATGGATCTTTGGGGAGTAATTAAAGGAAAGAACAAGAATGTATTCGGAAATAGCTGCTTTTCTATCAACTCTTAAAAAAATGCCCTGAATCAGAGCTTAACCAATTCTCCTTCTCTTATTGGTAAGGGTCTCAACTTCACCATCCCCGAGAGATGGGATTTCATCCTACTCTTTTGCAAAGATGTCCAGATGGGCAAATCTCCCAACTGCTCCTTGGGAATCCTGACAGACTTGAGTTCTGGGGCTCCCCCAGACCTCCAGAAAATAACCATCATCTTCCATGGTTTCCTGTTTAAAGCATGTCTGCCAATGCTGATGAAAGGCTGACATCAGGCCGTCATTTAATTCCCCCTAAATATCCATTCTTTCCATTTGAGTTCCCAAATAGAAAAGTACGTTAGAGGAAGCCAACTTCCACATTTTATAGATATGAAAATAGGCCAAGAAATGCCAACAGGATGGCTGCCTTTGTTAGCCTGTTTACTGTGCTACAAAGATGAAGTTAACCCATTACATATGAAAGAGCTGAGTATTGAAACACATTACCACCTACCTTTTTAAAAAATAAACTTTGTTTTTAGAACAGTTTTAGTTTTACAGCAGTTATCATGTACTTTCAAAAGCTAAACTACCTCATCCTTCCTGTTACTATTTCACTAACAGGGCCCTCTCACGTCCTACCTCAGGACTACTGTGCATTGTCAGAATAATTTGTTTTCCATTTTATTGGCACCAAGTACAATACCTTAAATGGGCGTTTGGCCTAGATTCCAGGAACACTCTGCTTGTTATTGAGAAGAAACCTGATAAAGAAGAACTCAGGTACACAGGTTCTACACTGAGGTTGAGAAGATAATTTTATTTATTTATTTATTTTCATTTGTACATGATAGAGGTACATATTTTGGGGGTACATGTGATAATTTAATACATTCATACAATTTGTAAGGATCACATAAGTATAATTGGGATATCTATCACCTTAAATATCTGTCTTTTCTTTATGCTAGAAACATCTGAATTATTCTCTTCTAGCTATTTTGAAATACACTAATAGAGGCGGGCACAGTGGCTCATGCTTGTAATCCTAGCATTTTCAGAGGGGGACTCAGGCGGAAGGATGACTTGAGCTCAGGAATTGGAGGTTCCAGTGAACTATGATCAGGCCACTGTACTCTAGTCTGGGTGACAGAGCAAGACCCTGTGTCAAGATAAATAAATATACAATAGATTACTGTAAACTGTATTTGCTATATTGATCTATCAAACACTGGGTCTTATTTCTGCTATCAAATGGTATATTTGTATCCATTGATCAACCTCTCTTCATCCCTCTGTGCCCTATCCTCCCTGGTCTCTGGTAACCACCAATCTACTACCTTCATGAGATCCACTTTTCTAGCTCCTACAAATGAGTGAGAACATGCGATATTTGTCTTTCTGTGTTTGGTTAATTTCACCTGATATAATGACCTCCAGTTCTATCTATGTTAAAGCACATGTTGCTGCAAATAAGGACAGGATTTCATTCATTTTAATGGTGGAATAAATTCCATTGTGTACATATACTACATTTTCTTTATCCATTCATCCATTGATGGGCACTTAGGTTGATTCCATATTTTGACTATTGTAAATAATGCTGCAATAAACACAGAAGTGCAGATATCTATTTGATATATTAATTTCCTTTATTTGGATAATGATCCTATTGCTGAATCATATGGTAGTTCTATTTTTAGTTTTTTTGAGGCACTTCCATACAGTTTTCCACAGTGGCTGTAGTAACCTACATTCTCACCCACAGTGTATGAGGGTTCCCCTTTCTCACCAGCATCCTCACCAGCAACTGTTACGCTTTGTCCTTTCCTTTTTAGAAACAGGGTCTTACTCTGTCACCCAGGCTGGAGTGCAGTTGCACAATCATAGCTCACTGCAGCCTCAAACTCCTGGGCTCAGGAGATCCTCCCGCTTCAGCCTCCCAAGTGGCTGGGCATGAGCCACTATGCCTTGCCCTGTCTTTTTGGTAAAAGCCATTTTAGCTAAGGTGAGACAATATCTCATTTTGTGTGTGTGTGCATGTCTTTTAGAGACAGGGTCTTACTGTGTTGCTCATGCTGGTCTCAAACTCCTGGCCTCAACTGATTCTCCCACCTCAGCCTCTCTAGTAGCTGGGACTGCAGGCACGTGCCACTGCAGCCAGCTTTACTGTGGCTTTGATTTGCATTTCTCTGATGATTAGTGATGTTGAGCATTTTTTCATATACCTGTTGGCCATTTGTATGTCTTCTTTTGAGAAATGTCTATTCAGATCTTTTGCCCACTTTTAGTCAGATTATTTTGTTATTGTTGTTGCTATTGAGTTGTTTGAGCTCCTTATATAATCTGGTTATTAATCCCTTGACAAATGGATAGTTTACAAATATTTCCTCCCATTCTGTGGGTTGTCTCTTCACTTTGTTGATTGCTTGCTTTGCTGTGCAGAAGCTTTTTAGTTTTCTGTAATCTCATTTGTCTATTTTTGCTTTGGTTGCCTATGCTTTTGAAGTCTTTCACAAAAAAATCTATGCCCAGACCAATGTCCTGGAGCATTTCCCCAAAATTTTCTTCTAGTAGTTTCATAGTTTCAGGTCTTACATTTAAGTCTTTAATCCATTTTGGCTGACTTTTGTATATGGTAAGAAATGGGAGTCTAGTTTCATTCTTCTGCGAATGGTTATCCAGTTCTCCCGGCATCATTCATTGAAGAGACTGTCTTTTCCCCATTGTTATGTTCTTGTTATCTCTGTAGAAAATGAGTTGGCTGCAAATGTGTAGATTTATATCTGGGTTCTCTATTCTATTCCATTGGTCTATGCATCTGTTTTTATGCCAGTACCAATAATTTTATTTACATTAGACCAATACCCAAATACAATCATAGTAAGACTAGCTAACCTTTATTGCATGCTTACTATAAATTAGGCATCACCTTAATTCATTTTTAAATCAGCCCAATAAGTTAGTTGTTTTTCCCATTTTTAAATAAGAAAAAATGAGACTTGGAAAAGTCATCTAAGGACACACAGCCAATCAGCAGCAGGTAGTCTTGAGTTCAAACTAGGTATGATGCCAGAGCTTATTCTCTCATGTGGTTAGTTTGGTCTCCTCCAGAATGGGATAGTCTCAGTCTTTAATGTCAACATCTCAGACCTAAATTTGTACCTGATTTGATAACTCATTCACACACCTATACTGCACAATTATTGCTTGTGTCTGTACAAAATACAACATAAGTTCTTAATATCCATCGCATGACCTGTCTGAGATAAATGTAACCTTTGCACTTCATTGCTAATCACCCTGCTTCTTGTAAGAGAGGTTCCAAGGTTCTAGCATTAGAATATCTGGGTTCAAGTCCTAGAACCACCACTTCTTAGCAAGTTAATTAATCTCTCAGTGCCTCAGTTAACCCATGCAAAAAATCAGATTGATAATAAGACTGCCCATCTCAAGGGTTTGTTGTGGGAGATAAACAACATAGCACATGTAAACCACTTAGCCCAGTCCCTAGCACATAATAAATGCTAGGAAAAGTCCATAGTTGCCTCATTTTTATGTCTGAAATCATGTGTATAAGCATCACACTTTCATCACTAATGTAGTGACAGAGATCCAGGCAACATCTGGTTATAGGGACGTGTCATATACCCACCCTAGAGCACTATAAAAATCCGCCTTTTCTACATAATGCCACATGGCTGCATTTATGAAATCCAGTTCTCATTTCAGTAGCTCTCTACAAGCAAAAAAAGATGGATAATAACTGAGGTTAAGTTAATAGCTTAAAATACAGGTTTGTTTATTTTAAGGCCTATGGAGAAGGGGGGAGGTGAAAATGGGAACAATTGGTACAATTATGATCATTATTGTTATCATTATGATTACCACTGGTATGAACAGAACGCTTGAGCTTGTCAGCATCTCGTATTTCTGTACTTGCCTTTTCTAAAGGAACTAGAGAATGCTTCATTGCTCCCTTACAATGGGAGTGGTTTTGCCATTCAATTATCATCTCCATCACACTCAATAGAAGTTATAATACAAGATAGAATTTTGGTCTTCTATTCAGGTGGGTGATCTTCTTGCCTTTCTTTACAGGAGAGGCAACTGGTAAAGCTAACGCAATGTACTGTAACTAATGCCTTGGAAATGCCCAAAGCACAACAAGCCTAATCCACTTTGAAGACTAACTATATTCAGCATGCTAGGTTTTATATTAAGCTATATATTGCAGTAAAATCAGCTCTAGGGGAAAGTCCTCTTTGAACCAAAGCTAAACCATTTTTATTTATTTATAAAACTTACAAAAGCCTGATGCTATAGAGAAAAACAAATAAACCCCAATAATAAGATAAATATTTAACTGTTGGCTGAGCTACCGTAATGGTTTTTTGCACAAAGGCTATGTATGTGTGGATGATGTCTAGAACTCCCATGATGCAGATCAGTCCAAAAAGTAACAGGGACTATTTTAATAGGAAACACTAATAGCAAGCCTCAAAGTCACCGTTTTGACAATGAAGCACACTGGCAAAAGTTAGTCATGTAAATAGTGGCTAGCAGCCACTTTAAATCTCTCTAACACACAAAGAATTATAGAAAGAAGAAATGAGTGGTTTAGAAAATCTGAGAACCTAATAACATTTGTTTACCCAAAAAGAGTGCATGAGAACCTAATGACATTAATTTACCATGGCAGAAGAGTAAATGGTCAGAGAACTGCATCCCACCCAGATCAAAGACCTTAAAGAATCACACAATTCCCAAGCTTGAATCCAGAAGAAATAGAAATCCTGAACAGACCAATAACAAGTAGCAAGAAGGAAACAGTAATAAAAAAATCTCCCCCCCAAGAAAGCCCAGGATCAGATGGATTCACAGCTGAATTCTACCAGACCTACAAAGAAGAGCTGACACCCATCCTACTGAAACTGTTTCATAACATTGAGAAAGAGGGAATATTCCCTTGCTCATTCTACAAAGCCAGTATTACCCTGATACTAAAGCCAGGAAAGGACATAACAAAAAAAGAAAACTACAGACCAATATCCCTCATGAACATAGATGCAAAAATCCCCAACAAAATACTAGCAAACTGAATCCAAAAGCACATCAAAAAGATAATATACCATGATCAAGTGAGTTTCATCCCAAGGATGCAAGAAGGGTTCAACATACGCGAATCAATAAATGTGATTCACCACATAAACAGAATTAAAACTAAAAACCATATGATCATCTCAAAAGATGCAGAAAAAGTATTAGATAAAATCCAGGACCCCTTTATGATAAAACCCTCAGCAAATGAGGCATAGAAGAAACATACTTCAAAATAATAAAAGCCATATATAACAAACCCACAGCCAACATCATACTGAACGGGGCAAAGTCAAAAGCATTGCCCCTAAGATCTGGAACAAGACAAGGATGCCCACTGTCACCACTTATATTCAACATAGTATTGGAAATCCTAGCCAGACCAATCAGATGAGAGAAAGAAATAAAGGGTATCCAAATTGGGAAAGAGGAGGTCAAACTATTACTGGTTGCCAATGATATGAAGACTTCTAGAATTGATAAATTCAGTAAAGTCTCAGGTTACAAAATTAATGTTCACAAAGCAGTAGCATTCCTATACACTAATAATAGTCAAGATGAGAGTCAAATTAAGAATGCAATACCGGCCGAGTGTGGTGGCTCACGCCTGTAATCCTAGCACTCTGGGAGGCTAAGGCGGGTGGATTGCTTGAGCTCAGGAGTTCGAGATCAGCCTGAGCAAGAGTGAGACCCTGTCTCTACTATAAATAGAAAGAAATTAGCCAAACAATTAAAAATAGAAAAAAATTAACCGGGCATGGTAGCACATGCCTGTAGTCCCAGCTACTTGGGAGGCTGAGGCAGGAGGATCGTTTGAGCCCAGGAGTTTGAGGTTGCTGTGAGCTAGGCTGATGCCATGGCACTCTAGCCCGGGCAACATGGTGAGACTCTGTCTCAAAAAAAAAAAAAAAAAAAAAGGAATATCATTTACGATGGCTGCAAAGAAAATAAAACACCAAGAATATACTTAACCAAGGAGGTGAAAGATCTCTACAAGGAGACTACAAAACATTGCTGAAATAAATCAGAAATGACACAAACAAATGGAAAAACATCCCATGCTCATAGATTGGAGGAATCAGTATCACTAAAATGTCAATGCTGCTCAAAGTGATTACAGATTCAGTGCAACTCCCATCAAAATACTAGCAACATTTTTCACAAATCTAGAAAAACTAATCCTAAATTTCACATGGAATCAGAAAAGAGCCTGAATACCCAAAGGAGCAAATGTGGAAGTGTCACATTATCTGACTTCAAATTATACTACAGGACTATAGTAACCAAAACAGCATGGTATTGGTATAAAGTTAGACACACAGACCAGTGGAACTAATAGAGAATCCAGAAATAAAGCCATATAGCTACAACCAACTAATTTTTAATAAATCATACAAAAACATGTACTAGGGAAAAGATGCCTTATTCAATGAATGGTGCTAGGAAAACTGGATAGCCACATGCAGAAGAATGAAACTGAATCCCTATCTCTCACCATAAAAAAATTAACTCAAGATGGATTAAAGACTTAAATAGAACACCTGAAACCATAAAAATTCTAGAAGAAAATGTAGCAAAAACTCTTTGGACTTTGGCCTAGGCAAAGAATTTATGACTAAGACCTCAAAGACAAATATAGCAACAACAAAACTAAATAAATAGGACTTAAATTAAAAACTTTCTACACAGCAAAGAAAATATCAACAGAGTAAATAGATAACCTACAGAATGGAGAAAATATTCACAAACTATACATCCAACAAAGGACTAATATCCAGATTCTGCAAAGAACTCAAACAAATCAGCAAGAAAAAAATAACCCCATTAAAAAGTGGGCAAAAGACATGAACAGATTTTTTTTTTCAAAAGAAGATAGGCAAATGGCCAACAAACAGGAAAAAATGCTCAATATCACTAATGATCAGGGAAGTGCAAATTAAAAACACAATGAAATAATACCCTACCCCTGTCAGAATGTCCATTATTAAAAAATCAAAAACAGTAGATGGTGGCAGGGATGCAGTGAAAAGGGAACTCTTATACACTGTTGGTGGGAATGTAAATTAGTACAACCTCTATGGAAAACAGTATGGAGATTCCTCAAAGAACTAAAAGTGGATCTACCATGCATTCCAGCAATCCCACCACTGGGTATCTACCCAAAGGAAATGAAGTCATTTTACAAAAAAACCCCAAAAAACCACCTGTACCTGAATGTTTATTACAAAACAATTCACAATAGCAAAAATATGGAATCAACCTAAGTGCCCATCAATAGATGGGTGGATAAAGAAAATATGGTGTACTACTCAGCTATAAAAGGGAATTAAATACTGTCTTTTGAAGCAACTTGAATAGAACTAGAGATCATGATCCTAAATGAAGTATCTCAGGAATGGAAAAACAAACATCATTTTCTCATTTATAAGTGGGAGCTATACAATGAGTATATATGGTCATAAAGTGGTGTAATGAACATTGAAAAGTAATAAGAGGGGAGGGAAGAAGGAGGTGAGGGATAAAAACTTGCCTATTAGGCACAATGTACACTATTCTGTTAATAGGCATGAAAATCCCTAACCTCAGTATTATACAATTCATCCACGTAACAAAAATCACTTGTATCCCCTAAATCTACCGAAATTTTTAAAAAATAAAATAAAATTACAGACTAATATCTCTCATGATCATAGATACAAAAGTATTCAACAAAATGTTAGGAACAATGTATGAAAAGAATCATACCCTATAAACAAGTGGGTTTTTCCCAGGTATGCAGGTTTGGCCTTCTGTGAAAACACATGAATATAATCCATGATAATAATAGGCTAAAGAAGAAAATGCACATGATCACATCAACACATAACCATCCATGACAAAAACCTCTCAGAAACATAGAAATAGAACTTCCTCAACTGATAAAAGATTATCTACCAAAAAATCTATATCTAACATTACACTTAAAGGTGAAAAACTAGAAGCTTTACCA
>CAUYPO010077288.1:0-11051 GCA_963574435.1 Cheirogaleus major | reverse complement strand
CAGTTCAATTTCTACCAGTTTTCTCAGTAATTATAAAGAGGCATTGACATGTCGGCAGTCCGCTATATACAGGCATTTGACTTATTAAGTTCCTTCAAAACGGAGGTGGAGGGAACAGGTGATAAGATTAGCCTTAGAGTTTAACCTGATCAATTCTAATACACTTTAAAAATCCTGTGTTGTATTGCAAAGATGTGGAAACAACCCAAGTGCCCATCAATACACGAGTGGATTAATAAAATGTGGTATATGTAGACCATGGAGTACTATTCAGCTATAAGAAACAATGGTGATATAGCACCTCTTATGTTTTCCTGGATAGAGCTGGAACCCATTCTACTAAGTGAAGTATCCCAAGAATGGAAAAATAAGCACCACATGTACTCACCAGCAAATTGGTTTCACTGATCAACACCTAAGTGGACGTATAGGAATAACATTTATAGGGTGCTGGGCAGGTGGGAGGGGGCAGGAGGGGATGAGTATATACATACATAATGAGTGCGATACGCACCATCTGGGAGATGGACACACTTGAAGCTCTGACTCCGAGGGGGGTAGGGGGGAAGGCAACACACATAAACTAAACATTTGTACCCCCATAATATGCTGAAATAAAAAAAAGTGAAAAAAAAATCCTGTGTTGTGTCTCTGATTTTAAAATTAGAATTATTCATATAGAATAACATACATTCTGTATTCAAATAATACAGAAGAGGAAAATTCCCCATGATCAAATTTGAGGTTAGGAGTGGAATAAAAGCCAGGGACCAAAGCAAATTTATTGCAAATTGTTGAAACACAAACTTCAAGGCCCCTCACTTGCATCAGCCCCTTCGAAAGCCCCAGGAGGGGCCTAGTAATGTGTCCATATAGTCAGTTATTTTTATAAAATGTGTAAAAAGAAAATATTTCAACTTCAGCTAATGAAGGGTGCTTTCTCTTTCCACTCTCAGCTTCTCTAGAGCGGCACTGGTTTGTCATAGGCATTTTGGAGGATGGACTATAGGAAAGTTGAGTTGGGGGTCCGTTTAGGTTTTGGTCAGAGAATATATCTACATTGTTTGCAGTCATGTGCATGTAGAGCTATTGAGCTGGCTGTTTTGGTAGAGAAAATATTTCCAGGCCCATTCCTACCACCCATTGCTTCAACTCACCAACATTATAACACCAAGGTGCAGGGCTGGAGCTTGCGTGTGGACGTGTGCGTGAGCTACAGCTCCTAGCACTTAGTCTGTTGGGGGAGGAGAAACACGGTTTGAAATGTGTGGAGCCAGAAGCTAGTCTGTAGAAAATTCTACCAATCATCAGGCATGTAAAATTGTAAGAAAATCATTCAATTCTCTTTAATGTCTCATCAAAACAGAAGTTCTCTGCTGCCAGGAATATATTTGATACATTTAGAAATATTTTGGAAATCTCTCAAGAAAGAATTTCTCAGATTTACTGTGTTTGTAGGATACACATATGTGGTGGTACTACAAACACTACATCTTTGTGAAATTACATGTTTTATACATCCTGACTTATCACTGAATTATATGGACATATTGGAAAAATATTTACATTTTAACTGATTTAAAATAAAATGCCGACAGCAACAGTAACATAAAACTTTTATCATTATAACAAGTACATTGACTAGTTATTAAGTTTTGTTCATTCAAAGAGTATTTAAGATTGGTCGCTGCACAAGAAAACTTGAGACACCCTGCAATCTTATAATTCATCATATGAAAAACCCAGTAGAAGTTTCTCAAATTTGACAATATCCTAAGACTATACATGTATTGCCAGTCACAATTATGATGTTAAAAACAACTTTTTAAAACTATCAGTAATTTAAAAAAATTAAAAAAATAAAACTATCTGTAATTAAAAGTAAATTTTAATCAATGATGCTAGAGGATATAATTATCTTTCTGATTTAGGGACTGATATTACAAAAGCATTGGCATACCAAGGGATGTTCAAGCAGTATATAGCCAAGAAAAAAGTTCTTTAGAGGTATGTGAGGCAGATAATAAAAATTATTTTTCTAGGTTTTTTTTTGTTGATGTTTGTGCTTTTGCAGTTTTTTAAAATTTGAGATTTGTTCTTTTTTTCTCATTCTAAATAAATACTTATTTTCATAGCTAGTTTATTCTTTTTCCATCAAATATAAAACTCAGGCTGCCCCACAAGATCTGAATCTAACACTGGTAAGGGATATCTTTTTTATGTTTCTGAAAACATGGTGATGTTACACGTTGACAAGGTGATTTGACATCAAATGGCTGCATCAAAGTGTTAGGTCACAACACCCTGCTTTGAACCAGGCCCATCCCAGGGGTGAGGCCAGAGCACTGCAGAATCAAACCTCACACTCACAAATTAAGCCTTTGATGTTCTCTCCAAGTGAGGTTATACCTGCAGTTATCAGGATAGACAGAGCTGAAAGTAGAAGTGATTCATCACACACCTCTCTATGTGTGTCCTACCATCAGATCACATGCCCTGGATGCATTTTGAATTGATATGTTAAAGAAATAATTACCTTATGGCTAGCACAGTTATAATACATTGGATCTTTTTTCCTGTTAAAGGCATTGCTTGGCTAAATGTAAACATTTAAAAGAGGCCACCATTTCTGTAACCTTTCCTTGACCTTGGGAAGGTTCTGCCACACCTCTGGCCCTGGCCCTTGGGCCTTGAAAGCTGGCTGAACTTGATTCTTTCCCTTCTCCTTGGTGCCTGGCATGCAGTAGGCTTTCAAAGAGTAGTTTTTTGCTTTCCTCCTACATTTACTGTTTTTCTTGGGGCACAGATTTTTTTTTCTGGCTGACGGGTATGAAGAAATTTTATAAAAAGAAATCATACCTAATACATTCCAATTGTATTATCAAATGACTGCTTGTATTAAGCTGTCTAGCGCAGCAGAGCCCAGGGTATGGTCTATGCAGCACCTAAGGAACTGTCTTCGCACCTGGCATAATTTTTCATTGTTTCACAGAGGACAACAGGTGAACCAAGTAACAAACAACAAACCAGAATGGGATGCATTTATCAAGATGAAGACTTATGTTCATCTGAGAGATGGTGTCCTTAAACTCTAGTCTTTACCCCTATAGACAGAGTAATATTAATAGGATATAGTAATAATGATATGTTATAAATCCTTTATGGTATATAGGGCCCTTCCACATTCATCACCTCATAAAACCTTTTTTCTTTATTCCAAAATATTTTTTTTCTTTTTTAATAATTTATTTTTATTTCAGCATATTACAAGGGTACAAATGTTTAGGTTACATATATTGCCTTTGCCTCACCTGAGTCAGAGCTTCAAGTGTGTCAAATATTAAGGGGATTTACAAATGCTTTTGTTACATGGATAGCTTTTATGATGCTTCAGTCATGGTTATTAGTATGCCCATCACTCCAATAGTGTTCATTGTACCTGTTAGGTAGATTTTTACCCCTCCCCCCTTCTTGATTTCCAATGTCTTTTACTTCTCTCTGTGCCTATTGATTAGTTCCAATTATTAGTTCCAAATTATGTTTTTCCATTCCTGAGTTACTTCACTTAGCATAATGGTCTCCAGTTCCATCCAAATTGTTGCAAAGACCTTAATTCATTCTTTTTTATGGCCGAGTAGTACTACATGGCATATATGTACCACATTTTGTTAATTCATTCATGAATTGATTAGCACATAGATTGGTTCCATATCTTTGCAATTGTGAATTGCAATGCAATAAACATTCAAATGCAGGTGTCTTTTTGTTAAAATGACTTCTTTTCCTTTGGGTAGTTACCAGTATTGGGTTTGGTGGGTTAAATGGTAAGTCTATATTTAATTCTTTGAGGAATCCCCATACTATTGTTCATAGAGGTTGCACTAATTTGCAATCCCACCCACAGTGTATAAACATTCTTTTCTCTCTGTATCCACAGCAGCATCTGTTGTTTTTTGACTTTTTAATAATGGTCATTCTGACAGGGGTAAGGTGATATCTCATTGTGCTTTTAATGTACATTTCCCTGATGATTAGGGATATTGGCCATTTTTCTGTCTTCCTTTGAAAAACTTCTGGTCATGTTTTTGCCCACTTTTTAGTGGGGTTGTTTGATTTTTTTTACTCATTTGTTTAAGTTCTTTGTAGTTTCTGGAATTAGACCTTTATCAGATGTATAGCTTGTGAATATTTTCTCCCATTCTATAGGTTGTCTATTTACTCTGTTGATTATTTCCTTTGCTGTACAGAAGCTTTTTAATTTAATCAAGTTCCATTTATTTATTTTTGTTGTTACCGTAATTGCCTTTGGGGTCTTAGTGATAAATTCTTTGCCTAGGCCATTGTGTAGAAGAGTTTTTCCTACATTTTCTTCTAAAATTTTAATGGTTTCCTGCCTTACATTTAAGTTTTTTATCCATCTTGAACTAATTTTTGTATATGGCAAAAGATAGGAGTCTTGTCTCATTCTTCTGTATGTAGTTATCCAATTTTCCCAGCACCATTTATTGAATAGGCCTTCTTTTCCCCAGTGTATATTGTTGTCTGCTTTATCAAAGATCTGTTGGCTGTAGGTAGGTGGTTTTATATCTGGGTTCTCTATTTTTTGTTCCATTGGTCTATGTCTCTATTTTTGTACTAATACCATGCTGTTTGGGTTACTATAGCATTGTAGTACAGTTTGAAGTCTGGTGATGCCTCCAGATTTGTTCTTTTTGTTTCAGATTGTCTTGGTCATTCAGGTTCTTTTCTGATTCCAAGCAAAGCATAGAATTGTTTTTTCTAGACCTGTGAAGTATGCGTTGGTATTTTGATGGACATTGCACTGAATCTGTCAATCACCTTGGGTAGTATGGACATTTTAACAATGTTGATTCTGCCAATCTATGAGCATGATATGTTTTCCCATTTGTTTGTGTCCTCTGTGATTTTTTTCCTCAGTGTTTCATAGCTCTCCTTGTAGAGATCTTTAACTTCCTTAGTTAAGTATATTCCTAGGTATTTTATTTTCTTTGTAGCTGTTATGAATGGTATTGAGTCTTTGATTTGACTTTCAGCTTGACTGTTATTGATATATGGAAGTGCTATTGATTTATGTGCATTTATTTTGTATCCTGAGACTTTGCTACATTTATTTATCAATTCCAGGAGGCTCTTGGTGGAGTGTTTGGGATTTTCTAGGTACAAGATCATTTTGTTAGCAAAGAGTGATAGTTTGACTTCCTTTTTCCCAATTTAGATACTGTTTATTCCTTTCTTTTGCCTGCTTGCTCTTGTTAGGACTTCCAGTACTATGTTGAATAGAAGTGGTGACAGTAGGCACCTTTGTCTTGTTCCAGCTCTTAGGGAGAATGTTTTAAATTTTTCCCCATTCTGCATGATATTGGCTGTTAGTTTGTCGTATATGGATTTTATATTTTTGCGGTATGGTTCTTCTATGCCCAGTTTGTTGAGGGTTTTTATCATGAAAGTGTGCTGGATTTTGTCAAATGCTTTTTCTGCATCTATTGAGATGATCATATGATCTTTGTTTGTGATTCTGTTTATGTGGTGAATCACATTTATTCATTTACGTATGTTAAACCATCCTTACACCCCTGGGATGTAGCCCATTAGGTCATGGCGAATTATATTTTTGATGTGCTGTTGAATTAGGTTTGCTAGTATTCTACTGGAGATTTTTGCATCTATATTTATAAGGGATATTGGTCTGTAGTTTTCCTTTTTTGTTGTGTCCTTTCCTGGCTTTGGTATCAGTGTGATTCTGGCTTCATAGAATGAGTTAGGGAGGATTACCTCCTTCTCAGTATTATGGAATAATTTCTGTAGTGTGGGTATCAGCTCTTCTTTGTAGGTCTGATAGAATTCAGCTGTGAATGCATCTGATCCAGAGTTTTTTTGTTGCTATTGTTATTGGGAGATTTTTTATAACTGCTTCGATCTCACTGATTGTTATTGATCTGTTCAGGATTTCTATTTCTTCCTGACTGAGTCTTAGAAGGCTGTATTTCTAGGAATTTGTCTATTTCCTCTATGTTTTCTAGTTTATGTGTAGAGATTTTCATAGTATTCATGGATGATATTTTGTATTTCTATGTTATCAGTTGTAATATCTCCTTTTTTATTTCTCATTGAACTTATTTGGATCCTTTCACTTCTTTTTTTTTCTTTATTTTTTTAATTTTAATTTTAATTTTTTATTTCAGCATATTATGGGGGTACAAATATTATGGTTATGTATATTGCCCATGCCCGGGTCCTTTCACTTCTATTTCTGGTTAATCAAGAAAGAGGCCTATAGATTTTGTTTATCTTTTCAAAGAACCAACTTTTTGTTTTGTTGATCCTTTGCATTTATTTAATTTTTGTTTCCATTTCATTTAGTTCTATTCTGAGCTTTGTTATTTCTTTTCTTCTGCTGTCTTTGGTTTTGGTGTGCTCTTCCTTTTCTAGTTTCAAACTCCTGGCCTCAAGTGATCCTCCTGTCTTGGCCTCCCAGAGTGCTAGGATTACAGATGTGAGCCACTGCACCTGGCATGCTCTTCCTTTTCTAGTTCTTTGTGAAGTGACATTAAGTTGTTCATTTGAGATCTTTCTGTCTTTTTAATCTAGGCATTTAAGGATTTGCATTTTCCCCTTAGGACTGCTTTTGGTGAATTCCATAGATTTTGATAGCTTGATTCCTCTTTGTTGTTCAGTTCGAGGAATCTTCTGATTTCCATCTTAATTTCATTATTGACCCAATAACCGTTCAGCGGCAGATATTTTCATTTCCATGGCTTTGTGTACATTTTAGTGTTTCTACTGGGATTGATCTCTAGTCTTTTTCCACTGTGATCTGTAAAGATACATGGTATGGCTTCAATATTTTTGAATTTGTTGAGACATCTTTTGTGGCCTATGCTATGATCAATCTTGGAGAATGTCTCATGTGCTGATGAGAAGAATGAATATTCAGTAGTTTTTGGGTAAAATGTTCTATAAATTTCTGTTCAGTGCATTTATTCTAGAGTTCTATTTAAACCCAGTTTTCTTTCTTTATTTTCTACTTCAATGATCTGTCCAGCTCTGTCAGTTGGTTGAAGTCCCTGGCAATTACAATACTACTGTTTATCTCTTTGCTTGGATCTAACTGTTTTGTTTTTTCATGTTGCCAGAATTATTTTGCTGCTTTCTTCTCACCTGAATCCTCTTCTCTCAGCTCAGGGCTGATAGGTTTTCAGGATGCCTGTAATCCTTTGTGGGGAACTTTCCTACCTAGTGAGAGGAAGGGGAGGTCCTTAGATGACACTTTTATGTCCCTACTCTGGAATGTTGACCCAGTGTGTGGGGGGGTGCACTGAGAGTCTGTAGTACAGCTGTTCTGTTTTGTCCCATTCTGCCTGTGATTGTCACAGTTCAAGTTGGTGCTCGATGGTCTTCATGTGGGTTGGTGGGTTTTCCCCAGATCGTTGTTGGAAGCTTGAGTTGGGGATTGGGTGAGACACTCTCCACAGAGGCTGCCATTGTGGGGGTTTGCTCTGCCTGGGGTTTCCCCACAGAGGTGACAGTGACAGCTGGATGGGCCTATCTAGTCAGTGGTTGTGGGTGTCTGGGCTATGAGCATTTGCTCAAACCAGGTCCAGGTGTAATGGCAACTCAAGGTGCGAGTCCCTGGTGGAGCATTGGACTTTGGGGCAGTTCCATGGGCCGGCAGCCTTGGTGGAGACTTGGGGGTGGGGTCTTGGGGTCCATTTGCAGTGCTGGCATCTTGGAGGCAGAGTCACAGGCCTTGTGGGAGCACTGGAACCACAGGGACAGAGCTTCAGGTCCACAGAGCAGTGCTGGAGCTTCAAGGGGGTGGAGCTGTAGTCACAGCAGCTGCAATGAAGCCTGGTGTGCAGTCTTGGGCCCTAGCACAGCAGGAGCATCAGAGCTGGAGCTGCATGGGCAGGGCCATGGTCAGGCCATAGTGTGCAAACCACAGAGGCAGAGCCACATGGGCCAGCAGTGGCTCTGGCAGTGCAGGGACAGTGGAGGTGGAGCCATGTGGGATGGGTGGCAGTGTGCGGGGTCATGAGGAATGAGGCTATGGGCTGGGGCTGCTGAATGGTTGGGGTTCTCACCCTGCCCCAGTACCACTGAGGCAGTATCCTCAAGGCTTTTCAGGTGGTGTCTGTAGCACCTGTGGTGCCCCCTCTGATTAGATCCCACGTTGGTGGGGAGGAGCGCTCAGCACCTAGTCACAGGACATGGCACGTGGGAGTGCCTGCTGTGCCTGATCTTTCTCTGGCCAAGCAGGGGCGATGCAAAGTCTTCTGTTGCAAATCTAAGCCCCATGCAGACCTAGTGCCCTGTACCTGAGAGCTCAGAATGTTGTCAGTTGCAGTAACTTGGATTGGTAGCCACCAAATTCCTGCTGCACCTGCTCTCTGATGCAATGCCTCTGCATAGATTCCAAGCAGCTCCCTGATCAGTCCAGAGGTTTGTAGTGGTGGTGGGGGTGCCCTCACTTCTAGGGCCGCAGTGCTTGCAGGTTGAGCATGGAGCCCCAGGGCTGTCTCCTCTTGACCATTCCCACATATGAATGCCTCCCCAAAGTTCCCTTCGATCATGCTGAATGAATTGCCCTATCACCTTCTCATCCATACTGAATGTCCCCCATCATTTCTCTTGAGTTTTACCATGTTATCTCCAAGAACAGCCATCCGTGGATGGGCATCTGCCTACAACTTTAGATCCTCTTTACGAGAGCTGCAGGTGCAGGCTGCTTCTAGTCCACCATCTTGTGAAGATCCCCATGAAATCCTTTTAACAACTTTGAAGAGTGGGCATAAACTTTATCCCAATTTCAGAGAGAACAATGCTGTGCATGGGATTAAGTGACCAACCCAAGATACCTTGGCCAATAAGTGGAAAAGCCAGAACTTGGACCCAGGACTATATGACTTCTACAACCCCTGAATGTTTATGGCATTTTATTATTTCTATTCAAGGATAATCAAGGACAGTATCAACCTTTTTGATAGCCCCTGTCCCTCTCCTTAAACCCTACTAAGTTGGAAGCCATTGTGGAAAAAACTCAGATGTATTATATGAATAGGTGACTCTTGCTCTGGAATAGTTTATAGTCCAGGGATGCATCTGGCTGTGTGGACAACTGACCATAACACGATGTGTACAGGGCTCTAAGAGGCACAAATAAAATACAGTGGAATCAATGAGCAGAGGAAATGACCAAGGAAGAAAATACCTATAGTCTATGCCTATGTTACCCATCAGGAAACCCCACACTGATGCCCAATTCTTAATTTACATACTATTGTAGTTAGCACAATCACTTAGAATTACTGTACTTTAACTTATGCCGCATCTTAGAGTAACTCCTAAATTTACAAAGCAAATATATCTGGAGTTTAAGGATTTGAAAGGGATATAATAAAATTTCGCCATAGTACTAATGTGTTTTCTTTATTTTTCATCCTAGTTATCTTACTTCTTTATTTATACTGTCTCTTTAATTTTAATATTTTTTCCTTTGTATTATTTTCTGTTGTAATTAAGTCCTCATCCTTGAGGTCTAAATAAGACAATTCATGCCATCCAGCTAGAGTTATGCCTGGAATTGGACTCCTAGTTGGAATAAATTAACCAAGTAAGTGGCTTTCAGCTCTTGCTTTCCCTATATTTAATCTATTTTTATTTGATTCTGTGGCACCTGAAGAGATACATGGAATTATACAATCTACTGATTGCTGCTCATGAAGAAACTTAAAAGCAGATACTATTGAGTCACATGAAATTTTAAAAAATTCACCTTTGGGTACAAACTATTTCTTTGCCTGAGATTACTTAGGGGGTTAATTTTTTGTAATAAAATGGAATTTTATGCTTAAATTCTCTTCACTTTTGTCTGTCAGCATGGCATCTTGATTATGAGTGCATTCTAGCATTGTGAATTTTGTGCTGGCTATTTTCCCAGTTCCACTATAGTACATGTGAAAATTCGATGTTTCCTGGTAATGATAATTTCGGATGGGATTTTCTAAGTTTGTTCACTAAGCAACAGACTAAATTAACTGCCTAATTTAAATTGAGGCAAAATCCAAATTTTAATACCTCCTCCTGCTGAATATTGTCCCAAATATGCCCCACATAGAAACACTTTGTCATCTTCTTATCCTACTCTAGTCTTCTTGCCTCTTTTAAAAATTTAGCCCCTCCTAACTCTGTCTCCTCCACACCTTAGAGCAGGAACACATTTATTGGCTAACACTCTGTTCTTATATTAATTTTTTTCTATTTTTCAGAGAGTGGAGGTACATGTTCCAGTTTTATTGTCTTTTGATGACTCTTATCCATTTGTTTCTAGCTTCATGTAGGTAGGTTTTTCATTTTGTTTGTTCTTAGCTCTTTTTCTCCTCATTATCATTAGCCCTTTAGTCCTGCCCATGAGTTAAGAACCAATATACCTTCTTTCATCCTAATTCTATTCCTATGCATGTACCATGTTCACAAAATTAGTTAACTTTAAGTGTAAATTGGTGACAAGATTGATGGTCTTTGAGCTACATGTGGCTCTCAATTAGTCAGAATTTTTTTTCCTAATTGACAGAAATTCTAATCTAAACAGGCTTAGGGAAAAAAATCCTTGGCTCACATACCTGAAAAGTCTAGGGGTGGGACTTTTGGCATGAAAGCATCCAGAGGTGTAAACAATGTTGCCAGTTTCCTCCATGAAGTGGGCCCTGACAAATCTATATATTCCCTGACAAATCCGTATATTCCCTGACAAATCCAATTCTAGCAGGAGACCTTTTCTTTCCTGATATTCCAATGAAGACTCTCAGATCAGCTCTTGATTGGGCCAATTCAGTTCACTTGCCATTCCTGAACCAATAGCTGTCACCAGAGGTGTGGAATATGCTAATTATGAAAGTCTGGGTTGTGTGTTTATTCTCAGAGTCTGCGAATGGACATCAATCAGGACCAAAAGGACTTATGTGGGGCAGGGGAGTAGTACCCAAATGCAAATCAAAACCACAATGAGATATCACCTAACCCCAGTGAGATTG
>CAUYPO010077285.1:0-24680 GCA_963574435.1 Cheirogaleus major | reverse complement strand
CAGCACAAGAAAGCCAAGTTAACTTTATGAGCAGGCAGCCTAGACCCTCATGTCACCAACTACAGTTGCACCATCATCTCTCCCTCAGCTGTCACCTATGCACTAGAGAGGTCCCTGTCTGATCAGCTTGAACAGAAGGAGAAAGCCTGAGCTTGGGTTATGGATGGACCAGCGTGGCATGTGGGAGTGAGTCAAAAACAGACAGCAGCTACATTATTGCAGCCCTCAGAGATGGACTTGAAAGAGAGTAAAGAAAGTAAATCTTCCCAATGGGTAAAGCTGCAAGTGGTGTACCTGAATATCTACTTTGTGAAGGAGAAAGAAGTGGTCCAAGGTATGTACTGAAAATATGTATTAATTACCTATTGCTGCATTACAAATTACTTTAAAACTTAACAGCTTAGAACAACACATCTCACAGTTCCTGTGGGTTAGATATCCAGGTGTGACTTAGCTAGATTCTCCAGCTCAGGTGCTCTCACAAGGCTGTACCCAAGATGTCAGCCAAACTGGAGGCATTTCCAGGCTTGGCTGAGGGAGAATCTGCAACCAAGCCCATTCATATGGTGGTTAATAGGACTCAGTTTCTCACAGTATGTTAAACTGAGGGCCTCATTTCCTTGCTGCCTGTCGGCCAGAGGCTTCTCTCAATTTCTTGCCATGTGGATGTCTCTATAAAACAGCTTACAACATGGCAGCTAGCATCTATAAGAGTGAGTGAGTCAGAGAATTAAAAAAGGTAAGTAAGATGGAACCAGCGTCTTTTTGTAGCTAATCTCAGAAATGATATCCCATTATTATTTTTCTTTGGAGCGAATACTTTGTAATGTGTTTTAAATTTTTTTTACAAATATACTGAAGAATCATGCAATGCTGCCAGCATTGGACACAATCCTGGGCCACAAGTCTGCACACTTCCTTGTAACTGATCCTGCAATGGCAGAACCTTTCATCTTGCCTTTATTGATCACTATGACTCCTGCTTTATCTTTCAAATAAATATACCAGAGTGCAGTATTATTATCACAGCTCACTGCAATCTCTAACTCCTGGGCTCAAACAATACTCCTGCCTCAGCCTCCCAAGTAACTAGGACCACAGGCATGTGGCACTGTGCCCAGCAAACTTTTTTTTTTTTTTTTTGATAGAGACAGGGTCTCACTATGTTGCTCAGACTGGTCTTGAACTCCTGGCCTCAAGTGATTCTCCTGCCTTGGCTTCCCAAAGTGCTGGGATTACAGGTGTGAGCCACCACACCTGGCTCACACATACATTTACTTTGAAAAGCAACCTATGGGCTTAACAATTTAAAACACTGTCCCACCTAGGAATGAGAAAGATTCACAGTGGTTAGGAACATGTGCCAAATCTGCACACTGATAATATACACTAGCCTAATTCTACTACTTGCACAAAGCCACGAGATTATTTGAGATTCATTTAAACACACACACACACACACTCACTCACTCACTCACATACAGTGTTTTTGTGCAGTTTAGGAACCTCTGCCTCCCTAAAGGGGAAGCACTGATAAAAGCCGTTGAACTTTGCCTTAATAAAAGGTAAGAATGAGAGGGATCTTTGAAAACCTTGTTCAAACCTTTTCCTTTATAAAGAAAAAAAAGCCCAGAGATGTTCAGTGATTTCCCCAAGGTTACACAGCGAGTACCTGGCAAATCAAAGATTAAAATCCACACCAGGTGCACGTGTGTACATGTGTGTTTCTCACCACATCTAGGGAAGAAATGTCTGAAACTCATTAAAAAATTAACTAAATGGAGGTTGAAATTGAGGGTGTCTTAATTAGTTATTAAATTTATTAAACCAAACTCTTTGCTGGGGACCCTCAGGGCACATTTGCATTAAAATATTTTAAGCCATATAAACTCCCACTTTAATTACTAAGTATGTGTGCCAGCCTGGAAAGATGGGTTTGGGACCAACCCAACTGTCAGTAAATATAAGCATATGCTTAGCAGCTCCAAGCATTAGGCCTACCTGCCCGGGACAACTCCTACTGCTTAGGTTTATCATGGGCTTTTGGGGAAGTGAAGGGATGAGGACTATATTCAAGCTTATTGGACAAATGGACAAATACGAATCTCAGTGACCATAAGGAAAAATGCTAATTTCTGATGCATAGGAGAATAAGCTGGTAATAATATTGATCAATTTACACTTGTAAAGAATCAAAGTAGTGACTTACAACTTGTTATTAATCCCGTTAACATTCATATGGGTGTTGGACAACAGTGTCCTACTTTCTAGCTTCTTTGATCCTTTTGGCCAGATTACTATTTCTCACAGTTTTCTTTTGTCCATGTACACAGTGGTTCTCAAGGAGCAGCTGTAAGGATCCTCCAGATGGTTAATCTCTAGCAGTGATAGTATTTCTGTGCAGATTAGTGGGCAGCTGCTTATAGTATGAAGCAATGCTTTACTCGCCGTATAATTTCATGCCTCTTTGTGCTGGACCCTCTGCCTGGAATGCCTTGCCTCTCTTCTCTGACTTCTCAGATGAGCTTCTGCTTCAAAGACTAGATTTAAATGTCATCTGCTCTATGAGGTTTTTCCTGGCACCACAGAGGGGATACTAATTTCTCCTTCCACTAAGTTCTATTGCATTTAGCACATAATCTCTATTATAGCAGTTTTCAGATCATATCAAAATCACTAATTTAACTTTTTATCTTTCAAAGTAGAATTGAGATCCATGAAGACAGTGGCTGCATCTTTTCCACTTCTGTGGCCACAGTGGGTGGCCTGAGGAGGCCTTTAGTCCATGTTGGCTGAACACATACCATTGTTTCATTATTCTGTGACTCACCAAATAAGTGTATTCATAGATTCTCTTCTCTGATTTAAATTTCTGTCTTGATTCTTGGGCCACACCTCCAACCACATTCCCATCCCAATGTGCTGAGGAATCTCTTAAGGGGTTTGACATGGGCTTTCACTCTATCTGTAGTCTTTCCCTCAGGTTTTTCTTTCCATTCATTCTGTTGGGACTTTGGTAAGAATTGCTCTTTTGGGCCAAGGGTTTCTTTCCCTAATCTGGTTCTGACTTTGTCTCATAGCTTCTTACCACTACCTTCCACCATACATTCTGGCCATAGTCAGCTATTACATACCATTCATCAAATTTCCCTTGCACTTTCATAGTTCCTGGCCTTTGCAAAAATTTGGCCCTCATTCATGTATTCATTCATGCATCAATGCATTTTATTTATACATTCAATAAATAATTATTGAGAACCTACTATGTGTCAGGCACTGTTATTTACTGTGCTCTTCCAGGACCACTCTTCTACTTTACAAATTCTGTTCATCTCCTGATCTTTCCTAGTTAGAGATAATTCTTCCTTCTCCTTCCACCTCTCAGCACTTCTGTACTATGGTGGGTATTTTATTTTATTTTATTTTTTGAGACAGAGTCTTGCTCTGTTGCTTGGACTATAGAGTGTCGTGGCTTCAGCCTAGCTCACAGTAACCTCAAATTTCTGGGCTCAAGCGATCCTCTTGCCTCAGTCTCCTGAGTACCTGGGACCACAGGTGTGTACCACCGTGCCTGGCTAATTTTTTCTATTTTTGGTAGAGACAGGGACTCGCTCTTGCTCAGGCTGGTCTCAAACTCCTGATCTCAAGCCATCCTCCTACCTCAGCCTCACAGAGTGCTAGGATTACAGGCATGAGTCTCTGTGCCCAGCCAGTTTTTTTATTTTAATTTTTAATTCACTTTTATTGTTTTTTGTTTGATGACTAGTTTTTGGTTTAGCTTTCATAACCAGCTGATGAGGAGGCTTAGAGGACAGGAGATGTTCTACAACACTGTGTCTCCCACCCACCCTGGCACAGACTTTTGCAGGTAGTGGTGCCACAGTAAAAGTCTCTTGAATTGAAAAGTGGGTGAACCTTAAGGAATCTTCTTGTTACTCTCTCCCACAGGCCACTTGAGCTAGCCATAATGAGCATGGTAGACTCATGGAATTCACCATTAAGTACAGAAATTTAATGCCACTGAATTGTACACTTACAAATGGTTAAAATGATACTGTGTCATGTATGTTTTACCACAGGAAAAAAGGAATACAGAAATATTTGCCCAAAAATAAAAGAAGACAACTTAGGGCCCCTAGCATGAAGAGAGGTTGCTTTAAGGAAGGAGAGAAAGAATGCCTAGAGCATATCCTGATTCTTTCCTGAAAACTTAAATCCAATCTCAAACTATTATATGGCCCATTCCTCTATTCCTCTATAACTGGGAGGATGGGATGGATTTGTCAAATTATGTCACAGATGGAATAATGGCAGAGAATATAAGCAGAGAAGAGGGATGTCTTTCCTTCCACCCTCCTGGGCCACTTCCTCCATCAATTTTAAATTTCTAGGAGTCAATTCCCAACAATGAATAGTAACTTCTGGTGACAAAGAACCATTTCAACCCTTTTAAGGGTTAATTATATCTTCACAGGTGACAACTGTGCTCTGTTATGATTATTAGATATAGAAACAATCATAATATTGCTCTTTGAGATACAAAAAACAGTGGAATATTTGTGTCTTGTAGTGTACTGGCACACATGCACCGTAGTACCACACACACACTCTTATACACACATGACATGTATCCTCACATATGCATTTGTAAAATATTCACACAGATACATGTGCACACACATTTAAACTCCCTTTCTAAAACAAGGATCAGTGATTTTCTAAGATTACACTAAATTCCTGCATTTGCCAAACATGACAGCATGATAGGAAAGGAATTGGGGCCCTTGTGCTATCATATCTCACTGGGCAAGCACAAGACAGAAGTTGCACTAGAGGCTGCTCTTTCTGGGAACAGCCCAGCACTTAAAGCTAACCTTGAGATCAACACCGTCAGTGAGATTAGTTACAGGACTTCATGGCAGAGCATCACAGAAATTCAGAAACATATCAAAAGCATTTGTCATTCTGGTGACAGGAAATAAACTGAAAGAATTTAGAGAATTATAATCACGCATAAGAGTGTTATCACTGGGGACTAGAATTTGAATTATGTGCACACAGACTTCTCCTTTTAAATGAGTTCCTCCAGCAGGTACTGCTTACAAACACTCGAGGTAAAGGGGGTTCTGGATAAAATCAATGAGGGACCAGCTAAACATAGTTGTACAAATGCTATACTGTGTAAACAGTAGGACGGGGTGCAGCCAGGGTGGGTGAAAATTCTGAGTGATAAGTGCAGCTTTGGCAGCATTTCTGTGGATGCTCCCCTCACCCTCTGGATGTGATAGTTTAGCTCTGTCATTATGATGGACATACAATCACTGAGACCTCTGCACAGGACATTCTCTGTCCATAGGTTTGCACTCCTCAGCATCTATGAAGGCATGGTGTAGTTACGAGGGGGACAGTGCACAGTGGTGGTGGGAAGAGCCATGGTTCTGACCAGATCTCTATAATTGCCAAAATGATCCTAGACCAAGATGTAGCCCTTTTACCAAGGGCAGAGCACGAGATAGCCCACAGTCCAGCAATTCTATACTTCCTGAAGTTGGCAGATTATCAGAATCACCAAGGAACTTTTAAAAAATGCAGATTCCTTGGCCCTACCACTCAGAGTGTGATTCAGTAGGTCTGGGATGGACCCCAGAACCTGTCTTTTAAAAAAATTTCATGGTGGTTCTGTAATCCAATAGGTTTGGGAATCACTGACCTAAGTGTTGGTCCATTTTCACCCATGGGTGGTAAAAATGAAAGAAGACAAAGAGGAGGGAATGGGATTTGAGAGTCCCTACCATCTTTTAGGGTCTCTTGCCCTCTTCTCTGCTGTGTGGATCTCCATTGGCTGAGGTTTTCTACTAGATGATGAGAGGGGAAGCCTGGCAGCTTGGAGAACTATGAACTGCTTCATGCTGCAGAAGAAACAAGAATGGGCCATGTGTAAACTGATTAAGACGGTTTTCCTCTCTGTGTGGTTTGTCTCCAGGCAAAAATTAGGACTTTAGATCTGAGTGAATCTAAATTACTCAATTCTAGTTCAAATCAGTATTTCTCCTTCCGTGAGTAAGGAAGGATGTATTCCTTTCCCTTTATGTACATGATCTTTCTCTTACTTTTCTCTCCTTTGACAGTCTTGGCACTAGTATTAGAGCTTTATAAATACATACCAAGTTAAAAAGTTTAGCAAAGACACAGTAACTTTTTTATAAGTTTAAGAAAAAAGTGCATAAAAGCATTTTTCTAAACCCCAATGCCAACCCTGTAAGGTTTTTATCACTATTGAATATATTTCAATGAGATTTTAAACATGGAGGCTCTCTGTTTTTATACCAAATGACTGGCCATTAGTTTGAATGGCAGCCTGGATACCATTGCTTTCTATTTTTTATCAATAATGAATTGGGTGCTATGTTCACCTCTGCAGACAGAGATTAAAAAATATATAGTCCCTGATCTCAAAGATCTCACAAAGGAGTGGAAGAAACAGATTAGTTAATAGGGAATTACAACAGAGCATGATAAGAACTATAATAAAATTAAGGTCAGGAAGCTATGGATATATGCAGGAAGAATATGGGACCAGTCTAAAAGAGTCAAGGAAGGCATTCTTGTGGAAGTGATCTTTAAGTTGATTGCTAACAGATGAATGAGTTTGCAGATGAGGAAGGGGAGGGAATGTACTGGTGGAGAGAAGGAGAAGTACATTCAAGTCGCAGGGAGCAGCTGGTGAAAAGGCCAGTCCACAAAGATGGCAGATTAGAATCACAGAGATTGGTTAGAAGGCTGTTGTACCATTCTCAGCAAGAAAAAATGAGATCAGAAGAAATAGAGAGGATAAACAGATTTCAGAACTACTGAGAAAGAAATAGAATCAATAAAGGCTTGAAGATCAAGTGAATGGGCAAGAAAGAATTGGTATGTTAGGAGTAAAAGATGATTTCTGAAAATTGGGTTCTAGTGACTAGGAAAGTAGAAAATGGGGCTATTCAATAAAGAAGGAGGATTTGGACAGAGTGTAAGGTGGGTAATACTAATCATTTACTTTGAAACATACTGAGTTGTGGGTATTGGTCAGACATACAATTGAATGGCTCAGTAATTAGATATATTGATTTAGAACTTAGGCGTAGAATTTGACCCCTAGACTTAGGAACCATCAGGGCATAGGTTGTTTATGCTGGTGACCATTGGCAGTGGATAAAAACACCTAGATGAGATGAGAAGAAGGCTAAATGAGAAGAGCTTTAAATGAGAAGAGGGAAAAGGGTGGAACCCTGGGAGATACCAACATTTAAGAAATAAATGAAGGCTGAGAGATAATATTGTTCTAGAAGGCAAGGCTAGAAGAGTTTCAAGAAAAAAATAGACAGTGTCAAATGACTTTGAGAGGCCAAATAAGTCGAAGGCTGAAAATTCAATTATTTTGAGCAATTAAGAATTTATTGCTGCCACAAAAGCAAATTCAATGTACAGTATGAGACAAAGAGATATGAGTGAATTAAGGTGAGAGATGAGGCAAGAGAGGTAAAATGGCAAGTGTAGATCCCCTTCAGTGCTGTTGGCTCTTGAAATTGTATTGTTGAGGGGGAAGATGTTGACTAGGGACAACTAGAAGAATCAGAGGTAAAGTTGAGATCTTAAAAGAACAGTGACACCAATATGCACAAATGTCCGTGTCTCTTCATCAGTGTTAGGTATAGGTTAGAGACAGTAGATAGTTGGATTGACCTAGGATTGGGATTTTTCCAGGTGGGTATATAGAAGAATGAGGGGGAATGGCATTGAGTATTAGGCAAGAGAAAGATTGAAAAGATGGAGCTTTGTTTTTAAACTGCCTGGAGAAGGAAATGAGAACAAGAGAAAACAGGTACTGGGGTGGGGTAGAGGAGCCAAGCCTCTTAGTGCCGTTGATGGAATTAAAAACATGCATTGATAAGAAGATTGTATTCAGATACTATAGTTTAAGATTTCAGAGGTGGAACAATTCCATGTGATAGCAAAATCTAGGAAGTAATCAAGAGTGTAGGCTGGAAAAAAGTAGATAGGAAAACATTAAGGATTTGTGAAGCTAGGATATCTGAGCACGTTTACATGTTGATGCAAATAAATCATTGGCGAGGGAGAATATATCAGTCAGTAGGAAACAGATGAAATACCTATCCTAATTCTAAGGTGTAATTCTAACTCCATGTAATATGAAATATTCTAATTCCACATTAGGATAATTAGAGGAAGGAACTACTTACAATGGCGTAGTTACAATGTAGAGAACCCACAAGGGATTATAGAGTACCCTGAGGCAAGAAACAGTGGACTGGCCAGGTGCAGTGGTTCATGCCTGTAATCCTAGCATTCTGGGAGGCTGAGGCAGGAGGATAGCTTGAGGTCAGGAATTTGAGACCAGCCTGAGCAAAAGCAAGACCCCTGTCTCTACTAAAAATATTTTAAAAATTAGTCGGGTGTCATGATGTGCGCCTGAGCCGAGGAGTTTGAGGTTGCTTTGAGCTAGGCAGACAGCATGGCACTCTAGTCCAAGTGACAAAACAAGACTCTGTCTCAAAAAATAAAAGAAGAAGAAGAAGAAGAGAAACAGTGGACCAATTACCTTCAATTTAAGAGGAGGAAGGTAGTGAGAAATTACAGAACTCAGAGGAGAGGACTATCTTGAGAGGACAATGACTTTGGTTAAAAGGAACAGCCAATCCAACAAGAGTTTGCTGGGAAGAAGTCAAAGAAGTAAATACACTAGTCTCCCCTTATCTGCGGTTTTGCTTTCCAAGGTTTCAGTTACCTGTGGTCAACTAAGATCTGAAAATATTAAATGGAAAATTTCAGAAATAAACAATTCATAGTTTTAAATCATGTGCCATTCAGAGTAGTATGATGAAATATCCCACCATCCTACCCAAGACATGGGTCTTCCCTTTGTCCAGCGTATCCCTGCTATATACACTCCCTGCCCATTAATCACTCAGTAGCCATCTCCATTATCAAATCTACTATGGCAGTATGGCAGCGCTCGTGTTCAAATAATCCTTATTTTATTCAGTAATGACCACGAAGTATAAGAGAAGTGCTGGCATATCGTTATAATGATGCTATTTTTATTATCAGTTATTGTTGTTAATCCCTTACCATGCCTAATTTATAAATTAGACTTTATCATAGGTATGTATGTATAGAAAAAAAGGTGTATATATAGGGTTTCATACTCCCATTGGTTTCAGGCATCTACTCGGAACATATTCCCACATAAGGAAAGACTATTGTACTCTTATCTCAGTCCTCCCTCTCTCAGATCCCCTACTGGGCCTTCCCATCAGCCAAACCCCACCAGAAAATAGAGGGCAAAGAAGCCTACTGATACAGCTCATAAAGACTTCAGCCTCCCCCAGCACAGAGCCAGGTAGAGAAGGATAAAAAGTAGGTCTATTGGCCATTATTCTGTCTTCTTTTGAAAAATTTCTGTTCGTGTCTTTTGCCTACTTTTTGATAGGGTTGTTTGACTTTTCCTTGCTGATTTTCCTGAGTTCTAAATAGATTCAAGTTATCAACCCTTTATCGGATGTGTAGCTTCTAAAAATTTTCTCCCATTCTGTGGGTTGTCTGTTTGCTCTCTTGAAAGTTTCTATGGCTGTGCAGAAGCTTTTTAATTTGATCAGGTCCCATTTATTTATTTTTGTTGATGCTGTGATTGCCTTAGGGGACTTCTTCATAAATTCTTTGCCTAGGCCAATGTCTAGAAGAGTATTTCCAATGTTTTTCTCTAGAATTCTAATAGTTTCACACCTAATGTTCAAGTCTGTTACCCAGCATGAGTTGACTTTTGTGAGAGGTGGAAGGTGAGGGTCCTGTTTCAGTCTTCTACATGTGGCTATCCAGTTTTCCCAGCACCATTTATTGAATAAGGATTCTTTTCCCCAGTGTATGTTTTTGTCTGCTTTGTCGAAGATTAGTTGGCTATATGAGGATGGTTTTATATCTGGGATTTCTGTTCTGTTCCACTGGTCAATGTCCCTGTTCTTATGCCAGTCCCAAGCTGTTTTAATTACCATGGCATAATATATCTTTAATTTCTCTCAATATATTATAATTTTCAGTGTTTAAGATTTTTAAAAATTTATTTCCAAATATTTAATGTTTTGATACCCATTTATTTTTTAATTCACTTTCCAATTGTTGGCTATATACATATAGTAAAAAAATTGATTTTTGTACACTAATTTGATATCCTAGAACCTATTATTCACTTATTAGCTTTTTTCAGAGTCCTTAGGATTTTCTATATACTCATACATATTTTCTGTGAATAAAAAGGTTTATTTGTTATTAAATCTTTTTCTGTTTTATTTTCCTTACATTGTTACATTGGCTAAGGCATGTACTATACTGCTAAATAGAAGTAGTGAAAGCAGTCATTTTTGTTTTATTCTCAATTGTAGAGAGAAAGCATTAAGTGTTTCAGCGTTAATAATGACCTTCACTATAGGTTTCTCACAGATGTTCTGTAGCAGGTTGAGGAAATTTTCTTTTATTCCTAGTTTGTTGAGAGTTTTTATTAATGAGTGGCTATTTAATTTTATAGAATGATTTCTTACGCCTTCCTCTTTCTGTTCTCATATCTTCTCTATCAAGGGCCATCTCTCTTTATCAATGTTCTTTCTAAGTCATGAGTGACCAATAACATCTCCTGAAAAAAAACAATCGTCCTAGTTTATAGATGAGCATCCTCATGCTTACCATATGCACCTCTGAGGGGGTCGTCAGGATAAAATAAGATAATGTACTCAAAACACCTTCTAATCTTTAAAAAGAATTACAAATGAGGTCGTCTTGCTTCCACAAGTATTTTCGCAAGTAATATATGCGGTCCTCCACAAAAACACCTCAAGGCATCTATATAAATTCAGTGGTTTGAAAGTGTGATATATGAATGAGCATGCATGCAAATCAGGCTGTTGAGCTAGAATTTGCCTTTACATTTTCTGTAAAATGAAATTTGATAAGCAAAGAATAGTGTAAACACGGCAAATACTCAGCATAGGTAACTATGAAGGGCAGAAAACTATTTTTAAAGCACCAGAGTATCAGAAACTTCATGTTAAAAGAATTAATATGAGTAAAACCTATTTAAAAAGCACAAATGAATATTTTCAAATAAGTGTTCTACTCCATCCTCTTCTTTCTCAGTCAGCATTTACTCATTATAGACCAAAGTAGCAAAGCTATATATTTCTTTTGAAATATACCGTAAGTCAGATTTTACATCAAGGCACAGTGACCTTCCTATCAGTTAGTGTGAGTTAGTGAGGTTTTGCACTATTTTTTATCTCAGAATTACTGTAAATAGCAGTTGCCTTCGACCCACAGCCGTCCCTCCAACTAGAGAATTGGGTGCTGGAGGCATATAAAGAGAAAAGAAAAATTACTCTCATTGTATCATCTTTAAACTGCTTGAATTTTTTACCATGAATATAAATTACATTTTCAATTTAAAACAACCTGATTAATAAAACCATTAAGTGATAGAACTTCACAATCATATTGTGCATGGTCCATTATGGATTATAAACTGCCATAAGAGTGCACACCTTGCTTTTATTAGCATTATGCCTGAAATGACGATATTTGTTGTGCACAATTGACTACTGTTTATTACACTAATGAATACAATTAAATATAAATAATTGGTGATGAATAAAAACATTTTTCTGGACAGTGTTATATAGCTAATAAAATATCAAAAGTTCATTGATTCTCAATAAAAACAAAATTGGGTCAATGGGTTCACACTTAAGGCTACCACACACTTGCTTCAAAGGGTCTTTAGAAGTCAGATAATGATGCTGCGAATTCTTCTTCCAAATGCTATATGTACTATACATTTTCTACAGAATGTTAAAATGACAAAGAGTGGTGTAATGAAGTGAAACCTCCCATTATTTCAGCGTGGCTCATCATTATATCACTGAAACAAGGACATCGCCTTGTAAAATCTGCTAGCTCCCTCCAATTTACATTTCAAATTACAGAAAATTAAATAAGAGATGTAATTAGGTTGTTCTTGCAGGAAAAGTCAAGAAGCACCTCTTCCCAGTGCCTTTCTTCACAAACGCTAACGCTGAATCCTACAGACGCACTGCCCTGTCCAACACTGGACTGGGAGCTCCAGGAATCTGACAAACCGGCGCTAAGGTAGACATTTCAGAAATGAGATCAGCTCTGGGAACCTGGAAAACTATACAGAAAATTCCATTTTCTCTTTACCTACGTCTTTCAATTTAATTTTGGAGTCTATTCTAGAATACCTATCCTTATGGAACAGCTAAGGAGGAAATGATTCATATTCTGTAATATATAGGACCTTGTCATGCCTAAATAGCAGCTCTGTCTTCAGTAAGGATTTCTGGAATTGGAAGATAATTATGTATCCTACTTTGAAGCGAGGGGTATGAAGAAGACTCAGGAGAAGGGTTTGCCTGGGGCCACAGCCACAGGGAACAAAAATGCTGAGCCAAAAGCGAGATTGGGGATGAGTACAAATTGTGACACCTTCAGCTATGTGTCGCTTCCATGTTCAGAGTAGGAAAAAACCTCCTGCCTCTGGTCTTGTGAATGCGTGTGCAAGTGTATGGGGATGGGGGAAGATGGGTGAGTTACTTGAATGGTGAAGTTTTCTATTAAAATTACTCATAAACTAAAAAAAAAATTATGTGTTCTTTAGATTTAACTTTTAAACCCCTAACTCCTGGTTCTCCAAAACACATTGGCCCTTAATAAGTGACACTGTGTTAGAATATTGACATTTTACTTCTATTTTATGCCAGCTGTAATTCAAAGTTCCAAACAAGAGTCAAAAAGCTATATAGGCCAGGCGCGGTGGCTCACGCCTGTAATCCTAGCACTCTGGGAGGTGGAGGCGGAAGGATCTCTCGAGGTCAGGAGTTCGAGACCAGCCTGAGCAAGAATGAGACCCCCATCTCTACTAAAAATAGAAAGAAATTAGCTGGGCAACTAAAAATATATAGAAAAATTAGCCAGGCATGGTGGTGCATGCCTGTAGTCCCAGCTATTCCGGAGGCTGAAGCAGGAGGATCGCTTGAGCCCAGGAGTTTGAGGTTGCTGTGAGCTAGGCTGACACCACGGCACTCTAATTGATACCATCACCATTTCTCATTTTAGGTACAGATCCTTATTCCATTCTATCACACCACATCCCTCCTCTCCAACCTTTGTGATAAAGTTTCTCTCTCTACTCTAGGTTGCACACAATCTCTAGCCATTCTGCTATTTATCAACATGGTCATGCAACACCTTCCAAAGCTTCCCATTAATCCTGGAACAAGGAATGCTATCCTTGAACATGATCTCTAAGACCACAAAGGATCTGGCTTACACTTCCCTCTCTCTGGTCCTGTTCCCTGATAACCTCTTTCTTGCTCCAGACACACCTGCTAGTCGGGGGTTTTGTTTGTTTGTTTGTTTGTTTTTCATTTTTAGGGAATACCAGGGTTTATATTGTCTCTAGGTTTCCCCATCTTCCCTTAACTCTGAAAAGCTCTTCCTTCCTTTTGTCACGTAAACATCACTTCCACAGAAAAGCCTTTCTTCATGCTTTTATTATAGGACACTCAGATTGGGAAATAATGTAACTAGTCACAGCAACAACAACAACAATAGCAGTAACAATACTTACCATTTATTGGACGTTCCTTTTGTACCAGACACTGAAATGCTCTGAACATTTGATATATATTTCTTAATTTATATTTATAATAACCCTAAAAAATTGGTACTGTTAATACCTCTTTTTATATATAGGGAAACTGGAGTCAATGAGAAACTCACCCCAGGTCTCATCGCTAGGAATTGAGGAGCTGCACTGCTTCCAGTCTTCTATCTAAAGGTAGAAATATTCCAATTGCCCAGTTTCATGTGTTTTCAGGATGACGTGATTCCCTTGTTCTTAGGGTCCATCATAGAGACATTCTTGGGCTCCTGAGAACAACGCTTCTAGCAAAGGGGAAGGAAAATTGTGACCATCACTTTCTGTGGGGTGGAAATTGTGGCCCAAATATGAAATCAAACTGGAAAGGTTAGGGGCCCTATTAAGGATAAAGGAGAACAATTTTCGTTCAAATTGTTGCATATTGAAAAAGGCAAGCAAGCAGAATTTTGTACAAATTTTATTCAAATTGGCTTTAAGCAGAGTATAATGCAGATGCAACTTTGCCTCCCTCAGTGTCGCTGCCCATAGGTTGTGGCGATGTTGACATATCTTATTTTTAAAATGTGGTAATTGTACATTAGCTTCATTAAGTCTCCTGAGAAGAGAACATACTTCCACTGCCGTGCCTGTCATTTCAGTCGCATTCAGGGAATTTTCCTGAAAATGCACCATTGTGCCTTGTGTTTCCTGAGGATTCCCACCTCGTCCTCTCTTGCTTCTTCCTGCACTTCTCTTCTATTCAATGCTCTGCATCCTGCCTTTCTTTACTTTCTCCCCACTAGTCTGTGAAGGCAGGAACAATTTCTGCCTCGTTCCCACTGCATTCTCTGTGTTTGGCCCAGAAAAGTTGCTCACTGACTGGCTACATGGCATAGAGGTTGATTCAACATTTATTCATTCAACAAATATTCTCTATATAGGGGGATACACAAAGTGTACAAGACATGGACTTTGTCAAGAAATTTACAATCTGATGATGGGAATGGATGAGTTCGTAGCCTGTCTGGGTAGTTTTATGCTGCCACGGGTGGAGCAGGAGGTGCTATGACAGCACACAGGTGAGACACTCACCTGTGTCCCAGTCTTGAGGGGCAATGAGAGTTTCCCGGGGAAAAGATGCCACATTTGATAACTGAGGGAGGACTTGGAGCAAAGGAGGGGAAAAGGTTCTCCCATGAAAAAGCCCAAAGCCCAGGGCAGGGTGGGTCACAGACATGTGAAAAATGGCAGGCCATGGAGTGGGGACCATGGATCTTTGAGACAAGTGGAGGCCAAGCAATAGAGAGGGGCCAGCCTGGGATGCTAAAAAGTTAGATTTTATTCTGAGGGCAATGAAATTCCAGTGTAGGCCTCTCAGAAAAAAAAAAAAAAGCACAAGGATCAAACATGCACTTTAGGAAGCCCCTTTAGCTGCAGTGTGCCAAAGGGGTCAGAGGGAATGCTGCTAGCTAGCGGGAATCAGATCATTACAGTCACCCAGGCAGTGGACATTGGTGCCCCAGGCTAAAGCAGCGTTGGTGAGATTAGAGAGAAGTAGAAATGGATTTTAGAAGCATTGAAGGAACAGAATCAAGAGAACTTCAGGTCTTATTAGATGTGGCAGATGAATGACTCCGATGTTTCTGGCAGACGCTTCTGTTTGTTGACCCCTGAGTAGCCATAACAACAGGATCTAGGTGGCGTGTGTACGCATACAAGTAAGCATTTGTCATTTGCCCTGTCTTGAAACTCCTTTTTTTATTTTTTTTTGACTTTTTAAAATTATACTTTAAAATGTCCCAAGTCAGAAAAAAATTTTTTCCCCTTTTGGAACTCCTATAACACCCCAAATTAAGGTCTCTACCCAAGGACTTTTTCAATAGACAGTGTGCCGACCTTTCTTCTTCAAAATTGTACAGCAAGCTCCCATCAGACCAGTGGGCCACCTGACTGATACTGACACTCAAAAAACCTTCCATGGGAGTAGATTCAACTGGATACTTTTTAATGATCCAGTATATTAGCTACAAAGTTGAGATTTGGCTCTTCTGCGCTTGCCTGTTGTGCTTTTAGGTGACTTCCAATACTTCACCTTCAAATTTTATGAAGTTGGAATGAATTCCAGTATAACTGGTCCATATCACCCGAAAATGTAGGTCAAACATCAAGAGAAGTTCTCTGAAATGAAGTTGACTTCAGAAAACATTATCTTTCCCTTTACTATCAACATTTAATATTGCTTTTAGGAAAAGATTCTACTGGTTTCTCTATTATTTTGGTATCCTGCTATTTTTTTTTAAATAACTGTCAGATGTTCCAAACACTCTATGGCCACAGGGGGAATTTAGGCAGAGTTCAGATTTTCATGCATGAGCACTGAAAGAAGCATGAGGGCATTCAGCAGAGTGAAGGCCAGTCTTTTACAAATTTAAGGGCATAAATCAAGATTAGATAAAGTATGTTTCCACCAGTCCTATGAATGAATAGTACTGTCATGCCCTATAATGTTCAGACAGCTGAATGCTGAAAGGAATAGAGTCCTAAATTGTTACTGATGAAATGGTTATAAAGAGGAACTGCTCAGTGGGATCTACGGTTTTGGTTTTGTCTCTCCATGTACCGCATGACTCGCATTATGAAAGTTCTCAAATGCAAGCAATGAAAGCCAAATCTGATGAGGAAACAGCTTCATCTGATTCGCCACAACACATTTCCCCTGATTTCTCTGATGGGCATTTGATTTCCACACAGGGCTTTGTTAAGACACTCTTTTTACAGAATAATGAATCTCACACCATGCTTTTAATTTGATAGTTTTGTGGAAACTAGTGTGTCAGTCATTATTTTTCTAGCCCTATTCTAGTTTAAGCCATGCTAATTGGCCTTAGGGCCACTTAGTAGTGTCTTTAATTGCAGCGGAGAGAATACTCTTCTACAGATACAGGTGGTTCACAATCTAGCATTGCAGTATCACCTTTGCAGTCCATAATGAAAGGGATTTCTGCCTTGGCAGGATGGTGCCATGTTTTAAGGCATATGGTAAAGAGATTTCTTTGACAAATGATTTTACAGCACTGTATGTCTACATTACTAAACCTTGTCTAAATATACTCAGTCTAATGTTTTAGAAAACCTCTTTATCTTAGGTAGGGCCAGTATAGTCTGCCAAAATGTAATACTTAAAAACTTTGAATATAGTTTAGTAGTCCAAGGAAACAATAGTATAAAATCAGTGTTAGCTTTTAAGAATTTGTGCTCATTTTTAGAATTGTTTTTCTGTTAAAATTTTTTTTTCTATTGTGTAGGATTTTTGTTGTTCTTGTGGGTGGATACATTTAAAATATCTTACTATTGCACAGAATATAAATTGCAGGAGAAAAGTTGAAGTATACCCTGCCCAGTGTTGGATATGAAATAGTTAACTAGGCTTGTTGGAAATCTCTTAAGGCGCAACGATGCATTGAAGTGCTATAGCCAAGACAGTAGGGTAAATGGTTTAACCTGGAAATTTTATGAAGTCTATACTTCTGTGGGGCATGGGAAACAGTTTTCTGTATGAAATCCTCAGGAAGCTACTCATTCCCTTCAAAAGGTATTCTAAGTACCTTTCCTTTTGTTGTAACATAGCAGAGAACAAAGGAACTGAACACATAGGCCACCAGCTAGGAAGCTTACTTTAAGGGAAAGAGCTGAAGCTTCAAAAAAATAAATAAACAAATCAACCCACAAACAAAATAAAATGGTAAAAGAACAAACATTGTGTGGGATTCAATCCTTCTTTTTAATACAATTGATAAATAAATACCTTATTTCAGGGAAATGTTAACATACATTAAAGACCAAATTGTAACCAGGCCAGTTTTATATAAGAGTCACTAAAAAGAATAAATAGAACTTGTACGATTTAAGAATAATTTAAAATATCAATAAAAATAGAAATAAAGGCTATCATTTATTGAGTATCTATTACTTTCTAGACACTGTACTAAACACTTTATATTCACTGCATTATTTAATCTTCACAATAAATCTATGGGGCAAGTACTTATTTTGATGCCTACTTTGTAAACGAAATTGTTGCTGAGAGTGGTCAAGGAATTTGCCAAGGATAAGCGAGTGGTAAAAACAAGACTCTGGACATTTCTGAATGACTCAGTTATCGCTCTCTTCACTGCTACTCTGAAGAGTGGTATAAACAAATTATTCTCCTGATGACTTTCACCAGCGCCTTAATAAGGATGAATTAGATAAATGAATTCATAAGATGAATGACTCCAATTTACACTGAAATCTCAGTAAACAACATTTGTAATTTTTGCATAGCCTCATGCTCAACTTTCTAAAATATGTATGTACTTCCAATTATAATAGTGAGGGTTTAGTCCTTCTCAAAATTCTTTTAGAATTTTCTTGCAGTTTCAAATTAAAATCTTGATTTCGTTCTCAGTACCTCTGTGGAACAAAACTAGAAAAACAGCTTAACTTTATAGAATATTTTTATGTGGCATAATTCCGTCTGGATGTACTCCATGCATGTTACGGTAATACTAACCACAGCTACAATTGATACCATTTTGTTGGTGACAAAGTTGCCTGAGCTTTCTAAGGTAATTTTTACTAATAATTTGCATATCTTTTTTCTAGGTATTTGTGCTTTCCTTGTGTATTACAATAATTTTTCTCACCTATATTTTTATACAAAAGACTTATTTGCATGTATATGCATAAATGGATATACTCACACTTACATGCTTCACTTCTATGTAAACAAGCACACAGAGCTATAGATTTTTTTTTTTTGTAATTTCAAGGCTATTGTGGTTGAGCAGCTACTTTGACAGCTTAGCAGTTATATTCATGCAATGTCAGCAACTGCCCAGCCTATGATGATATAAGGGCACTAATGATATTATATTCACTGAGCTGCCATAATAAGTTTCCAGAGAAAGATAACTTAATTGGCAGCCTATTATCTGAGTAGGTAGATGGGTGCTCTGGCATTTGGAATGTGCTCATTGAAGCCAAGGTAATTGAGGCATCAGGTGATTGAGCAACGGTTATTAGAATCATCTGTGTGCAATGTGCAGTGAGTAAGAACATGTGTAGGAAAGAATCCTTTTTATGAGACATTTAACTGTTGAGCCCCCTGAATAACCTTGTGATTCATTTACCTTTCTCCCTTCTGAATCTACTATTAATGCAAACTGGAAATAATTTAGGCAAATATTCCTGAGATTTATTTTTGTAACAATTACCAGATTTTAGGGTAAAAAGCTAAATTTATTTCTAAAGTAAACATTACTGCATATCTCATAAGTGTCTATTTATACTCATTCAAAAGCCTGGACCACAGCTAAAGGAATCACAAATGATTTTGATATGTTTCAAAATATAATATGATAGCTTCTGAAAAAAACCAAACACATTTCTAGATATTTTTAAAGTTGAACAAAAATACGTCACTATAAAAGTCTGTGTATGTGGAAAATTCATGAAAAACTTAATGAATAAACAATAAAAACTTCCTATTTATTAATAAAAATGATCCTGACTATAAATATTAAAGAATATATTGATTTATTCTAGGTTAGATTGTACAAATTCTAAGCTTTGTTCTAGCTACCATTAGGTCGGGGATGCCTAATATTGGTGGGGAAAAAATGACATAATATACAAGAAACACATAAATCCTTAGGATTTATGATAAACTCCTAGTAAAAATTATTATTTTAAACCAAAAAACACAGAGACCAAAAGTCTATTAATTTGTTTTATTCTCCAGTAGGTACTCACACATATTTACTGAATGAATGAATATATATTTGGGGATAAGAGTTTGGTAATCTGATTTATAGGGCTATAGTAATTTTCTTTAGAATCATTTTCCAATACCAACTTAATTTTAGCCACCAAATATCATATACACTATAAAAACTGTAAAATATGTTACTTCAAATATTGGCTGGTAAATTTTAGTAAATGAGAGTCAGTATGATCATGAATGTGTTATCTCTGAGTGTTTGTGTAATGAACCATTTTCCAAAATGTGGAGAAACTTAATAAAAATTAGCATTATGTATGAATGTGATGTTAATGAAGTCTTTGAAATAGTCTTTCCTACATATGGAAACATCAGAACCAACCCGATGGCAGATCAATAGATCTTGGAGATCCCTTCTCTTTCTGGGTTATTGGTGGCAAAGTTGTGTGAGCTCTCTAAGGCAATTTTTACTACTAATTTATATATTTTCTTTCTGGGTATTTGTGCCTTTCTTGTATACTGTGATACTTTTCCCCACCTATACTCTTATACAAAAGACATTTTTGCACATGTATACACAAATGCATACACTCACATGCCTCACATATGAGTAAACAAGTATACACAGCTACAGTTTTTGTTTTTGTTTTTGTAATTTGAAGGCTATTGTGGTTGAGCAGCTACTTTGATAGCTGGATTGAACTTGGCTCATAGCCCTACCTCTGGCCTTTCTATATCATTTTTCTCTTTAAAAAAATTAGTTGTGTGAATAATCTTTAATCTTTTAACAAAACAGTCTTGGTCAAAAAGTAGCATCGTCTACTTACTAATGAAAGACTTAAACATGTAGATAACCTTTCCTTTCCTTTAAGTCAAGTCTCTAGTTTTCCAATGTCAGAGTTTATCATAACCACTTTATATTTAACAAAAAACTTTCATGCTGCTAGAATCTAATTAGGCAGTGACATTATGGGTGAACTATGAAGAACGGATGTTTGGAAAAGTAGAACAAGAGGTCATGTCTGCTAAGCACATCACAGTACAATAAAACTAATGTGCCCTAATAACTTACATCAGTATAACCTGCCTAATAGGTCAATTAATACTGCCAATAATGAAAGAAAACAAAATTGTTGCCAAAAATTACTTCTTTCAACTAATATTTTCTACAGTAGTTCTGAAATCAAAAAAGAAATTAGAAGTTACAAGCAGCCACTGATTTCATAGAAAGACCTTCCTTGTCAATCAGTCATATACCTCACTGAAGAAAGGAATCATTAACAACTACAAAGCTGTTATTAAATTTTAATGAAGAAGTACAGTAGCTGGGATTTATCAATCTCACAGCTATCATGGTGTCCTTTAAAATTTTCTCAACGTTCACATTTATTTTTAATCATCTTTCCTTAAAAGTCAACTCACTTTCCTGATTTCTCTATTTCTGTCAATACTACTAACATTCTTCTAGTCACCCAAAAAGAAAAATATAGATATAATATCCAGATCCTTTCAGCCATCGAATCCTATCATTGTTTCCCTTGGGATATTTCTCAGGTCCAGTGTCTGTCTTCCTTTGAATTTCTATTGTGGTCAACAATAATATGGTTCAAACCAGGGATTCTTGAAACCCAGCCTAGATGCACAATGGTGAACCAGACAAAGATACAAGGAAATCTGTTGTATTTTGGCTACTCAACATCCATTTGTCTTTCTTTCAGTATCTACCTCTTCCACAACAGATACAGTCTTGAGTAACTCTAAGAGTGTTATGAAAGTTTGATCTTGGTAAGGAGGTCAGAGAAGGCTTCCCCAAGGAATTGAATCTGAAACTGAGCTACAAAACATGAAGAGGAATAAACTAAGCAATGAAGGGAAAGGAGGGTGATCCAGGCTGTGGGAATATCATGTACAAAGACTATGATGGTGAACAAGAAAGGGAAGGAAGACCTGCTCTGTCCCAGCAGAAAGCAGTGGGGGGGCACCATCACATGAATGAGCCTGGAATGAAAGGGAGAGACAGGGCCATGCAGTCTTGAGGGCCATTTAAAGAATTTCATGTTTATCCCAAACCACTGGATGTTCCATGATACTTCAAATGCAACAAAATGTTGAAAAAAGAACCTGACTTTAGCTTAGACTCTGATTTCTCCCCTTTTATTTTCTAGTTTTTAGTGAATGGTGTCATCTACCCAGGATCTAAAACCTAAACCTTTTAGGCTTTCATCTACCACATTAAGTTGGTCAACATGGTCAATCTATTCTACCTTGTACATATGCCTCAAATTTATGTCATTGTTATCACTGCTGTTTAATTCAGATTTCATCATTTTTTCTTGATTTACATCACTAGAATTCTCTCTGTTCTGTAGCTCAGCTGCCATCCAAGTCATTCTCTTCACTACTCCCCAAGGGACCTTTCAAAATTATTGATATAATCCCATTAACCCCCTGCCCCTTCTTAGTAAACGTGACTTTCAGTTCAGCTTATTGCACAAACCACTACCTAAATCTCTATTCTCAGTCATGCAACTTCTTTAAATGCTCTCTTGATTTCAATACTGAGCTTCTTACTACATGAATGAAACATACTGTTTCCTGTCTACATGCTTCGGAACATGATGTTCTCTTAATTTGGATTTCTTAACAAGTCTTGTCAAAATACCACCTTGAATTCAGGACTCAACCAAAGCATCGCCTCCTCTAAGGAAGATTCTGACTCACTCATCCCTCCTCTGGCTTTGTCCACTTTTAACAGAGTAATTATAAAATGTTTAGTAATAATTTTCATGTTTGTCATCTCCACCAGATTACATTCTCCTTGAGTGCAGGGACTGTCCCAGCCATCGCTTCATCTCTGTCCTCTAGAACAATGTGTGAATCATGAAGGAACTTAACTCTTTGTCAAACTAGACTTTACTTAACCATGCATTTAATTTGTATAATAATCCTGTGCAGTAAACAGTCTTAAAGCTGTTAAAGTTGAAACTATGACTCAGAGAAGGTGAATATCTTGCTCGAGCAATAGTTCTTTAATTAATAAGGAACTCTCCACCCCCTGTGTAATGTAAAGCCAATATTTATATTAAAGATGGCTATTTAATTTCTGAGACATGATAGAGCCTCACTGTTTACCATCTACTCTTGACCATTATTAGCATTAAACATAACTTACTTAAGATACTCTACCTAAGGGTTTCATTGTGAAAAGGCTATATATGTAATATATTTAATATAGTACATTAATATTATAATTATAATATTACAAGAGTAAAAGATAATGACAATAGTAATCTAAGAAATTCCTAAAATTGCAGGGATACAGACAGCATCATCCCTATATGATACAGACACAATGCTCCTATCATCACTGAATGATTTTGTGAAGTTAAACCTCTGAGCAGTGATTAATGATGAAAGTGAGAAATGTAACTTTACTAATCTCTTATATAGAGAGAATTATAAGGAAGAGGGAATTTGCAATTTTATATCAGTTGCTCAGGGAAGGCCTCACTGAAAGAATAATATTTGAATGAACACCTGAAAAAGTAAAGCCCATTTAGTTGCCTGAAAAAGAAATCATACCAGTAGAGATCATCATGCCAAGAGAAATTGAGATCCCTTCCCCCTACAAAGGGGTCAAGAGAGAAGAGAATTTGAAAAACAAAGGAGAATGGCAAATGCTACAGAGTGGTCGTATAAGATCAAAATTGAGGAGCAACTACTAGTTTTCATAATTTTCTTTAAAGCAGTTTCAGAGGGAGTGAAGGGCAAACAAAAAACAAAACAGACCCCAAACTCAGAATGCAGCAAACTGAAGAATGATTAAGAGGTGAGAAGAGAATTCAGCCTATGTAAACAACCATTTTCCATAATGTGACACTTGCATCCTTCCACATTAAATCCATCAAGAAACCATGTGTCAGCTCTACATTGGACATATGTCCCTGTCTCACTGCTGGTCGTCCCTACCAGGTTACCATCCTACTCTAAGCCACCGCTTTCCCTTTTCTGGAAAGTGAATATAGCTTCCTAATTGGCTGTTCTGCTTACACTCTTGCCTCTCTAGAGTCTACATGCCACACAGAAGCAAGTACATTCTAGTTAAAATATCACTTCTCTAACTAAAACCCACCCAGACCTCTCCTTTCACTCAAAATCTTTGCAAGAATCACAAGGCCCTATGTAATCCATCCCCTATGACCACCTCTATAACTTTCAATTTTACAACCGTCCACTTCCCTCACTCAGCTCCGGTCACAGTGACCCCTTCATATTTCTCAAATACGTGAAATATATTCTTGTCCCAGAGTCTTTGTGTATGCTGAACCTGCTGCCTGAAGCACTGTTCCCTTATGTAATTTGTTCCTTCTTTTCCTTCAGGTCTTTGCTCAAATAGCCCTCTTGGAGGGAGCCTTCCCTGAGCAATAAAAAAATTGCAAACTCCTGTCCCATCCCTTGATCTCTCTCTACGCCCCTTCCCTGCTTTTCTATTTTTCCATAGCAGGAACGTTCCTTATCAGGCAACATTCTATTTCATTTATTTTTTAGTTTGTCATTTCTCTCCAAACACTATAACATTAGCTTCATCAGGGCATGGATTTTTTTTTTTAAGAAAATATGAGAGTACAAACATTTTGGTTGCATTTTATGCCTTTGCCTCTCCCTAGCTAGGGTTAGAGGTATGCCCTTCCCCTCCACAATGCTCACCACATCCCTCAGATGTGGATCTACCCCCCCCAACCTCCAAATCCCTGGCGAACACCACCACCATTTGAGCACCATAGTGTTAATCAGTCAGTACCAATTTGATGGTGAGCACATGTGGATCCCATTCTTCCAATCTTGTGTCACTTCACTTTGGATAATGGGCTTAAGCTCAATCCAGGATAATATAAGCGGTGCTAGCTCACTGTCGTTTCTTAGAATTAAGTAATATTCCATTGTAAACATATATCAAATTTTAATAATCCACTCATAAAGTTGTTTCCATGTCCTTGCAATAGTGAATTGTGCTGCCATAAATATTCGGGCACAGATATCTTTATTATAGAATGTCTTATGTTCTTTTGGGTAGATGCCTAATAATGCTATTGCTGGATCGAATGGTATTTCAATTTTTACAGAGCAGGGATTTTTATGTTTCATTGACTATTGTATTTCTATCACCTAGGACGTGCTAGTCTCATAACATGCTGAATGAATATTTGTTCTACA
>CAUYPO010077283.1:0-26231 GCA_963574435.1 Cheirogaleus major | reverse complement strand
GCCCAGGAGTTGGAGGTTGCTGTGAGCTAGGCTGACGCCACGGCACTATAGCCCGGGCAACAGAGTGAGACTCTGTCTCAAAAAAAAAAAAAAATTTTGAAAGATAATCACAAGCCAAAACGTGCGTTTGAAAGACTGAGGATGTACATTCATAATAAAAATAAGACAAGAAATGTCAAAGTGGAATGTCAGAGATATCAACTGTCAGACTTAGTACTTAAGGAAATTGGACATTTCATACTTAATAACCTAATATAATTTTAGCAGTGTTTTTCAAAGAGCAAAAGTTCTTAATTTTGATAAACTTCACAATTCCTTTGATGTCATATCTAAGACATCTTTGCTTAATCTAAGACCACAAAGATTTTCTCCTATGTTTTCTCGCCCACATTTTAGTTTTAGGTTCTATATTTAGGACTATGATCCATTTTTTAAATTTTATGATTCATTTTGAGTTAATTTTATAAATGGTGCAAAGTATGGATTGAAGTTCATTTATTTAGATATAAGTATCCAATTGTTTCAGCACCATCTGTTGATAAAATTAGTCTTTCTCCAACTGAATTGCCTTGGAACTTTTGGCAAAAATCAATTAGTCATATGTATTCTATATTTGGGGTCTATTTCTGGATTCTGTTACATGTCAGTGATCTTATTTTCTCTTTGGCCACACAACACTATGTAAGTAGTTCTATGATATGTTTTGCAGCTCTGTACTATAGCTCTATAATACTGAGATACACATAATATATATCTCTTCAGTTTCTCTTAGCAGTATTTTATAGTTTTTAGTATATGTCTTACACATAATTGGTCAGATTTATCCCTAAGTATCTCATATTTTGTGATTATATTGTAAATGATATTTTTTAAAATTTCAATTTCCAATTGTTAATTACTGGTATATAGAAATAAAATTGCTATCTTCTGTCCATTGTAAAAAAAAAAAAAGGGAATAAAGAAAAATCTTTATTATCAATTTAAAAAAAAGAAAGAAAATTGATTTTTTTCTTTATTTTTTAAAAAAATTTTAACATTTTTGTTTCTTCTTTATTTTTTTAAATGACAACAGAGAAGAAAAAATTGCTTTTTATATATTGACAATGTATCCTACAATCTTGCTAAAGTCACTCATTCGTTCTAGAAGCTTTTTTGTAAATTCCATAGCATTTTCTATATAGACTACAATTATATTAGTTTCCTAGGACTTCTGCAATAAATTACCACAAACCCTGTGACAGTTTTTTTCTGTTAAGAATTCTGTTTATTCTATAAAAATTAAGAATTTTTGCATTGGGGGGTGAGGGAAACAGGGAAATGTTGGTCAAAGGGTACAAACTTTCAGTTTTAAGATAAGTTCTGGGGATCTAATATATAGCACTGGTGGAAATCAATGCGTTAATTAATGTGATTATGGTAATCATTATATGAGGTATATGTATATCAAATCATCACACAGTAACCTTGCATATATTCAATCTTCATTTGACAGTTAAATATTTAAAAATAAAAATAATAAATAAAAAGACCTTTTGTGCCTATATTCACGATGGATATTGGTTTGTGGTTTTATTTATTGTCATTCTTTACCATTTTAGCCATTTTTAAGTGGACAGTTCAGTGACGTTAAGTATCCATACTATTGTACAACCATCACCACCATCCATCTCCAGAACCGTCCATCTTGTAAAACTGAAATTCTGCACCCATTACACGCTAACTCCCCATTCCCCATCTCCCCAGGCCCCGGCATCCACCATTCTACTTTTCTGTCTCTATGATTTTGACTACTCTAACTATCCTATATCAATGGAATCATACAGTATATGTCTTTTCATGACTATCTTATTTTACTTAGCACAATGTCCTCAAGGCTCATCTATGCTATGCTCCAGCTTTCTTTTAACTACCGTTAACGTGGTGTATTAGTCAAGGTTCAATTAGGAGAAATAAACACAGTAATTTAAATGGAAAGAGGTTAATGTAAAGATCTATTAACAATAACAAAGGATTGGAATTGCAAGGGATTGGTTAGTAAGAAATAAAGAGAATTCTAAAGAACATAGGAATAACAGATATTAGGAGCAGCCACTACTCTTAGGGCTATGATCCAGACCTTGTTGGAAAGGACAGGGCCAGGGCCATGGCTCACTGAATGGCAGCAAAGTCACTGTGGTGCTGCACTGATGAGACTTTCTGGAAGTCCTATCTCTGGAACTTGCTGGAACTTGTAGGTGTGGTGCCATGTCACAGAACTTGCCAGAAATCAGCCTTCTAAGATGCTTAGGAAAGCTGATTACAGGGAGGCATCTCACCAGAGGCTCCCCTCTAAAAATAATGCCTAAGTTGAGTGTTGGGAGAAATTTCTGGCTGTTGGCAACAAAGTAATAGGCAGGTACCCTGTAGAAGCATGTCTAGCCAGGACCCCAGAACCAGGAAGAAAAACTCCTTCCGTGCAGGAAAAACATGTAAAGGACCCAAATCCATTTTTTCAGAGCAGGCAATGAAGAGTTAATTTGGAGCTCAGAGACAATAAATTGATAACTGGAACACAATGCATATCTTTTTCCGTCCTTTGACTTTTATTTAAACAGCTTTGAGATAAATTCATACACCATATAATTCACCCATCTGAAGTGTATAATGCAATGGTTTTGGTATATTACATTATTAATTTTTTAAAATTTTAGTAAAACATATATAACATAAAATTTGCCCTTCTACTATTTTTAGGCGTACAATTCAGCAACATTAATTACATTCACAATATTATGCAACCATCATTACTATATATTTCCAATATTTTTCATTATCCTACACAGAAACTCTGTAACCATTAAGCAGTAACACCCCATTCCCCATCCGCACAGCCCCTTGTTATGTCTAATCTACATTCACTTTCTATGAATTTGCTACCTTATACAAGTGGAATCATACAGTATTTGTCCTTTTGTGTCTGGTTATGTTACTTAGCATAATGTCTTCAGGTCCATCCATGTTGTAACGTATAAAAGAACTTAATTCCTTACAACTAATTGATCACAACCAGTTACAGATTCCTTTGTTCCTTCTCCACTCTCACGGCTTCACTTGACCAGAAAAAAAAAAAAACAACTTAACTCCTTTTTATGGCTGAATAATATTTTATGATATGTATATGCAACATTAGGTTTATCCATTCACCTGTTGATGGTCATGTGGGTTGTTTTCATCTTTTAGTTATTGTTAATAGTGCTGCAATGGGGGGAGGGGGGTCATGGGCAATATACATAACCTTAACATTTGTACCCCCATATGCTGAAATTAAAAAAAAAAGAAAAGAAAAATTAAAAAAAAAATAATGGTGCAATGAGCATCCATATACAAGTATCTGTCCCCACTTTCAATGCCTAGGAGTAGAATTGTTGAGTCATATGGTAATTCTATGTTTAGCTTTTTGAGGAACTGCCATACTATCTCTCATAGCAGCTGCACCATTTTACATTCCCTCGAACACACATGCAGTTTCCAATCTCTTCACATCTTTGCCAGGAATTATTATTGTCTTTTTTTTTTTTTTTTTTGAGACAGAGTCTCACTCTGTTGCCCAGGCTAGAGTGAGTGCCAAGGCCTCAGCCAAGCTCACAGCAACCTCAATCTCCTGGGCTCAAGCCTCAGACTCCCGAGTAGCTGGGACTACAGGCATGTGCCACTGTGCCCGGCTAATTTTTTGTATATGTATTTTTAGTTGGCCAATTAATTTCTTTCTATTTTTAGTAGAGACGGGTCTCACTCTTGCTCAGGCTGGTTTCGAACTCCTGACCTTGAGCGATCCACCCGCCTCAGCCTCACAGAGTGCTAGGATTACAGGCGTGAGCCACCACTGCGCCCAGCCAGAAAGTTCTTTCTTATCTCGAGCTGAGCTCCAATTCCTTGTAGCAGCAGCTGAATTACAATCAACAAATCATCTAAGGCTGGGCACAGAGGCTATTCCCAAGGGTGTGGCAGGAGGATCCCTTGAGCCCAGGAGTGTGAGATTACAGTGACCTATGATCAAGTCACTGCTCTCCAGCCTGGGCAACAGAGTGAGACCCTGTCTCTTAAAAAAAAAAAAAAAAAAGCAAAGAAAAAGAAAGTAGTTAATATCTTAAATGAGACCAGAAGGTAGAGAAGGAGTGTGCTGGATATAGATGGTAGCAAGAAGAGTGTTTAGTCACAAAGGAATTATTTGAGCCCATGGGAGAGAGGGGGGTCACTGTAAGAACCAAAATGGCTTTAAGCTGTCAGGTTGGAGAATGGAATGAAGAGGTAAGTTGAGGAGAAGAAGAGGTGGAAAGGGGGACCAGGCAGGTCATGAAAGTCTTCGTCTATGTTAAGGGTTATCAGAGGGATGCCCTCATCAGATGTATAGGACAAATCACTCTGGGACCGCGGGATGGTGGAGGTTGTGAGGGGATGGAGCAGGAAGTTGTTAGGAGGCTGTCGCAGAAATCCAGAGAAGAAAGGAAGGTAGACAGAAGTCGGCACCACTGGTGGAGGAGAGTAGCGGCTGGTTTGAGAGATCTTTAGGACTTGGTGATTGGACGAGGGGCTGAGGGAAATGCAGGGGTCGAGGCCCACTCCCAATTTCTCAAGTGAAAGCTCGGTTGCCGAGGGGGCCCATTCTCTAGATGTAGGTGTAGGAGCACGTTTAGGGGGAGGTAATGACAGCGTCTGGCCGTGAGTGTGGAGAATCCGAGAGATGTTCAGTAGGGCGCTGGATGGAGGGGGCTGGCGCTCAGAGTCAGCCCTGTCCTTAAGCAGCCTAGACTCCGGTGAACCCAGGGTCACACGAGCGGGCCCCTCGGAGGCCAAGGGGCTCCCTGGAGGGCGCGTGCTCTGAGCCTGGGGGCCCACCGCGCTCGCCCTTCCACCCGCAGGCCGGGCCGGGGGCCGGGGGCCGGGGCCCGGGAGGGGGGCGCCCGCGGGGCCCCGGAACCTTCTGCAGCCGCTGCCCGCGTTCGCCGCGGGAGTCGTCGGGGGAACCCGTTCGCTGTTGCTAAGGGGCGGCCCCGGAAGTGACGCTCCCGGGGTTTGTTGACAGCGGAGGCGGCGGCGGCTGCAAGCTCCGAGCTGTAGGAGCCGGATCGGGGGAGGGGCCGGGCCCGGGAGCCAGCACCCGGCGACCCACAGCCCCGCCGGCAGTCCTAAGGGCGAGGTAACGGCCGCGGGGTCCGCGTCGCGACCCCCTCCCGCCCGGGGCTCCAATCCCCGGAATCCCAAGCTCCGCCCCGCCGACCCGGTCTCCCCCGGACCCCGGCCCTAGCCTGACGAGATCCCCAACCTCCTGAGGCGCTCTGGCCCCGGACTCTCCCGGGCTCCATCCTCCGCTCCTCCTCGCCTACGAAGCATCCTGTCCGCCTCCCAACGCAGAGGGCAGACCCATCCCAGGGTAGGTCCCGGACCCCGAGCCAAGGAATGTACCTGCGTCCCCCTCCTTCGCCTCCTGCCTCCGGGGCCTAAGCATCGCCGCTGCAACCACTTGCAGAGGTCCATCTCGGCCAATGGTGGGAGGGCTCCCTTCTCCATCCCTGCCGCCAGGTCTGAGAAACGTGCCTTTAAAACTGAGCTCCCTTCCTACAGAAAAAAAAATGACGCCCTGTCGGATGCACCTACAAGATGGGGGATAGATGTAGGGTTGAAAGGGCCACCCTCTGCCCCTCCTACCTGTTGGATGAGCTTAAGTTCCCCCAGAGCAGTGCTTAAAAGCTCAGGGACGACTTGGATTCTGAATCAGTTCCCAAAAGGGATGACAAGGTGCAAGGACATCTAACAGGGTGGGAAAGGAATGGATGGTATTGCAACCTGAGGGCCCAGGGAGCCCAATAGGTGAGTTGAAAGTGAAACCGAGTATGCTGGCCACTATAGCTTTGTGGGTGGAACTTGACTTGGCTGCTCTTTGACCGAAGGAGTCCAAGATTTCCAGCCTTTGCCTGTGCTTATCAGTCCATTTGGTTTTTAAGGGGGAGGAGGGATGCCTGTTGCCTTGGGAAAATCCTCCTATATATTTCCCACAGAAGGTTTCTCTTCAGGGTTCAAACTGGCTAGGATAAGCATGGAAGACAGCTTTGAAAAGGGTCACAAGAGGCTATACTTAGAGCAGGAGGTGGTTGCCAGAGATAAAGGGCCTCTCTAGTTTGGTTCATTTGTTCATTTAGCAAATAATGAACATATAATATGGAGGATGGTAATAAGTGCCATGGAGAAAAATAAAGCAGGAAGAACCATAGGGAGGGCCAGAGAGTGGGAGTCCCTTTGTATAGAAGATGGTCAGAGAAGGTCTCTAATAAGGTGACATTTGAGCAGAGATAAGTGAGGGAGCAAGCCATGCAGCTGCCTAGTGTCAGAACATTCAACAGCAAGTGCAAAGGTCCTGCGGTGGTATGCCTGTTGACTTTAACCACCAAGAGTGGTGCTGGAGCAGGGTGAAGGAGGGGAAGAGTGGTTGGCAAGGAAGTCATAGAACAGTAGAGAGGATGTCAGGGGTTGTCTGTGTGATGTAGGGTCACAGGGTATCTAATGGGGCACCCTTTCAGAACTATACTTGTTGAAGTGTCTGGTGGTTGGAGAAAATACAGATTTGTTTTAGATGACAACTGGCTATTGTGCTCTGGCCTTGTGTTATAAGTACCCTTTTTCCATCTTTGTAATGACCATTGATGGAATAAATAAAAGAAGCACATCCATAGAGCAGCATTTGACATGCTGCTGCTTCCTGGTTGTAAGTGTGTGGGCAAGGGACCTTTTTCTACCTTAGTCTTCTCTTCTATACAATAAGATTGTTGAGCTAAATGAGATCATACGCTGATGTGCTTAGTGCAGTATTTTGCACGGGGAAAGTACTCAATATATAGCGGTCATGATGATGAGGATGGTGTGCCGATCAGGAATGTTTTTGTGTTTCTGCTTCAAAGTCTTTCTTTTTAGCACCAGCTGGTGCTGTCACCAGATCTGGCTACCTCCCTGAGCTAGTGAGATTTGGGGAAATATTGGGGAGACAGGGTAGAAACTTCCTGACACCCCTCAGTGGTAACAGTGGTTGCATATTCTACAGGGAGCCTGGTGGCTTTTTTGACAGCAGTGGAAGGTGATAGGAGCTTTTTAAAAAGAATTCAGCAAATCCCCATTCTGCCACATAAAATAGGCAAAATGATGGTGTTGAAATGAATGTGGCTTGGAGACAGATTGGGGAGGGCAGTGTATGCTGGGCCTAGATGTGTGGGTGGGGTGTGCATGGCAAATGTGAGGGTGGAGATTATTGATCCTGAAGTGCCTGACAGAGGCAGAGGTTTTGCAGCCTGCCTTATGGGGAGCAGAACCATGGTTGATCTACTTCCTCACCTCCCAAGCCCAGACTATATCATCAGGCCTGGGTCACAGGCTGAGCAGGGCAACTGGGCCAGAAGATTTGAACATGAAAGGTCAGAGCACTTAGAAGCTGAGAGCCAGCATGTTAGAGTAGGCTGTTGTGGGTAAGAGCCCCAGACCAGTGACCTGAGGATCTCCTTCAAGCCCCAGCTCTGCTGCTGGCTCGCTGTGTGAACTTAGGCAAGTTCCATCCTCTTTTTTTTTTTTTTTTTTTTTTGAGACAGAGTCTCACTCTGTTGCCTGGGCTAGAGTGCCGTGGCATCAGCCTAGCTCACAGCAACCTCAAACTCCTGGGGTTAAGCAATCCTTCTGCCTCAGCCTCCCGAATAGCTGGGACTGCAGGCATGCGCCACCATGCCCAGCTAATTTTTTCTATGTATTTTTAGTTGGCAAATTAATTTATTTCTATTTTTAGTAGGGAGGGAGTCTCACTCTTGCTCAGGCTGGTCTCAAACTCCTGACCTCAAGCGATCCTCCCGCCTCAGCCTCCCAGAGTGCTACGATTACAGGTGTGAGCCACCGCACCCGGCCAAGTTCCATCCTCTCTGGACCTCAGTTTTCCTGTCTGTACACTGAGTGATGGCTTTCTCCTACCTCCTGCTAAATCTGAAGGCTACTGAGAGGATGAAATGAGACACAGTTTGTGAAAGAATTAGCTGCACTCTATCATTAGTGCCACCTGTATTCTGCAGACACACTGGGGGCACACCAGGTGGAGGGCTGCTCTTGGCACCATGGTTATTTTGCTTGGCTCAGTACCTCAGCTGTTCTTAGTCCCGAAATGTGCATTCAGAGACCCCTGTCAGTTCATCCTTTTGGGGACCAATGTCTTATATCTAGTTCAATAACCAAAGCTGATTTTCCAGGTTCAGAAATGAGAAGGGTCTAAACATTATCCTTAGGAACATCACTGATTCATAATTATTGGTTACCACCTTCCTGCTGTTATTTCATAACATCTCCCCAGCAACCCCATGAGACAGGTGCCATTCACAACACGGTGACAGATACTGACCTTGATAAATATTGAGGCTGGAAAATATTGGCTTGTAGAGCTGAGGCTCCTTCACCTGCAACTAGCCATTCACACACTCGCTATGTAATTGAGACCTCAGGAGTCACAAAGCATCCCTGCCGTCAGGAAGCTCCCAATCCTGTGGCCAAAAATGTCATATGCCCAGGGAATGGTTGCCAGCAATACCAGATCATCTGTGCTCAGTGTAGACACTCAGAGTTGTAAGGAATCAGCAGAGGCTCGTGCAACAGGAGGGAAAGCTGAGTTTTGGAGGAACAGTTCCTACCCATACCATAAAGGTAAAGAGCCCAAGCTTTACAGTGGGCACTTATTGTGTAGGTCATTGCACATCTTTGAACCATAATTTCTTCATCTGGGAAACAAAATGATAACATGTCCATCATAGGTTATCTGTGGCTTCAAGAAGAATATGCACAGAAATCTCAAAACACTGGGTCTTGAACTAACAAATACATGTATACATATCTGTAGACATACATAGTCTGTGGCAAATTATGTAGCCACTCAGCCTCAGCTGCCTCTTCTGTAAGTTGTAGATTATAATAACTCCTGCCTCATTTGGTGTTGAGAGAATTAAATGAATCAATGCTTATCAAGTACTTAGCAGAGTTCTGGGTATCCACTTGGTACTTGGAATGGGTTGATCATTAATATGTTTGATTACAAGAATAGAACCCAGGCAGTCTGATTCCTAGCCTAACTCAGCCTCCCCAAGGCCTCTCTGCCTCCGGGTGGCACCAGCAGCCACCTAGCTGGGATGTGCATCCCTCCCTCGTTGCATTTCTGCATCTTTCTAACATAACCTGCCCTGAAGATTTAGTCTCTGCAAATTTTTCAGGCCAGATGACATCTGGTCATCTGCCTCCCTGCCCCCTGGAGACCCCCACACTTGCCCTGACTCCCCTGACAGCAGTCTCACACCCCCAATCTCTGGCCCATGATCTACTCCCTCCTGGAAAGCGTCCAGCCTCTGTAAATAGGGCATTTGTTTGGGTTTTCCCCCCAGCTCCCGGGTTAATATTTCACAGGGTGGGCATTGCTCCAAGGCTCAGAGCTTCTGGCTCCTCCAGCTGCTCTGTCCCCTGGGTGTCAGGACGCTGGCGAGGTCCCATCTTTCCTCCTCTGGACCTCAGTTTCTCTTTCTCCCTCTGTTGTTTCGCTGGATGGACTGAAGACAGAATGATTTGGTGAGAAGCGTGGGTTTGCTTTAGGTTTGCATCCCACTCCTGTCAGTTTTGTGATCTCAGGCAAGCTTCTTATTAGTTGTGTGTACCTGTGTCTTCATCAGAAAATGGGGTAGCAATCTCTATCTCATAGTGCTATGGTGAGGTAATTCCAGCGACAGCAAACCTTTGTTATGTTAAATGCCAGGCACAAATCCGGAGTGGAGGGTTCATGGAGGATACAGCTGTGTGCCCACTAGCAGACACAGGTCCTGTTCTGCCAGAAATCATGGGCTGGGGGATGGGTCAGCAGACAAATTGTTATGCAAATGATTAATTAGCTACAAGTAGAGGCTATGAGGAAATATCTTTTCATTGGTTAAATAAGAGAATGTATGAAATAAAGCCTGTAAGGAGCTTAGGGCCACATCTGGAAGCATCCAACATGGAGGTGGTGCAGTGGTGGCTGCTGCTGCTGTTTTTCTCCCTCTTCTCTCCCACCACCCCCCGCCCCCGGGATGTCGTAAGTTCAAGCTGGATCCAGTTTTAGAGAACCTGCAAGGAAAGAGATGGAGAAAGACACAGGGTTCTTCCAATGTGGTGGTCTGTCATAATCAGAGGCTCTCTGTCCCCAGTTGCCAGAATTCCAGACGGCTAGTGCCCACCCTGAGAATGAGAACCTCTAAGGGGTGGAGTGGGTAGAGATGGCTGCCTCTGGTAGGTGCCAGGCCTGCAGCTGAATGGCCACAAGTGTCGGAGTGTTGCAGCCCCCAGGCCACTCCGCCTCAGTGCCAAGATGAGGATAGCTTCTTACTCCTCCAGCTCACCTCAGCCCTGAGCAGCAGGGTCAGCACTGCCAAAGGGAGGTTAGCAGATGGCACCATCTGCCCACATTGTCTTTTGGGGGCTTTTGGTGGCCTTGGTGACTGACATGGTAGTGTTTCTTCCACCTGAGCAGCAGGGTTAAGGCAGAGTAGCTACCTGTGCTCAGTCCTGCAGAAAAGGCAAAGCCCTGGTGGCTCTTTCATTCAGAGTCGTGAGGTTCATCTGCAGCCACTGGGTGCCCAGCAATGCCATAGGGCACCATAGGCAGGGAGAATACAAGAACATGCTCTGCCTCCCAGGCCTTGTGCGGATCCCAGCCTGTGAATCCTTCACTGTCTCTTCCACAGGCCTTTGTTGGAGGCTTACTGTGTGGCAGGCCCCATGTGGGGTGCTGAGTGCTTCCTTTGTTCATTTGCAGTCATGGAACTGGGCCCGTGGTGCCCACGTCCCATGCACCCCCTCTCCTTGCAGCCTGGGTATTTCTTTCCTTCTTCCCCAGAGTGCCTTTCCCTTCTCTTCCCACAGCCAGAGTTAACTAGGACTTATCTTTTGGGTCTCAGCTAAAACATCACTTCTAAGGATACCTGCTCTGACTCCCAGATCCAGGGCAGGTCCTCCAGTTGTGCACTCAGAGCCTCAAGTCCCTTGTTCTTCTTCAGAACCCTCGTCCCAGTCACATGATATGCATTTGTGTGCTTTTCAGGTGAATACGTTGGATGTCTGTCTCCCTCCAGAGCTGGTTTGCAAGGACCTGACTGCCTTGCTCACCATTGGACCCCCAGTGCTCAGTAGGTAGTTACTGAGTGAACAAGCCCAGGGATGCCAAACAAAACAGGCTGGTTCTGCCCTCATGGAGCTGGCTGTCTGTCAAGGAAGCGGATGATTAAAGCAGCATCAGTACAAAGCGTTCGTTGCTGTGGTAGGGCCTGTGGGGCACGCAGCAGGAACAGCCTGGCAGGTCAGGGATGGCTTCCCAGAGGAAGTAGCTTTAACACTGGGACCACACGAATCAGTTGAATTTGGATGGGCTCCATTGAAAGAGAACAGACTGAGCAAAGGTCTGAAGGTGACCTGTGCCTAGGGCCCATTGCCAGTGCGGTGAAGGAGCCCAGGCTGGCTGGAGTAGGGGGTCAGTGGGGACCAAGTAGGCCAGAAAGCTGGTTCTAATTCTGGAGGCCCTGCTAGACGAGATTGGACTTGTCGCTTTCCAGCAGGGCGAGGTCTCCGCGCCAGTAGCACTCCCTCTGGCTCCAGTTTCCCAGGCAGGAGAGGCTGTTGGGCTCTTAAAGATCTGGAAGAAAATGAAGGCAGAGGAAGGCCATGCCCTTTGTGCCTTCCCTCGAGGGTTTCACGTTGCCAGTGGGACAGCTAACACAATGGGCCTTGTCGTGGGAAACCCAGGCCTGGGAAATAATTACTCCGTGCCTGACACCATGCTAAGCCCTTTTGATATTATTCTGTGTAACCTTCACACGGTGCTGTGGATAGGGTCCTGTGTTGCCCCTGTTTTATTAGAGAAAAAGATATTGAGGCACAGACAGGTGAAGACACTTGCCCATGTGGCAGGGCTGAGACTTGACAGGCTAGGCCTGTCTGACTCCAGAGCTCATATATAGCACAGTCACCAGTAGTGGTGGTGCCACACTTAAACTCCAAAGTCCAAAGTGCCCTGTGGCCTCCACTGGCTGTGCTAAGCCGCCTGAAAGGGTCACATGTGGACATATGGACATGGAGACTGCAAGAAGCCAGGGCAATGCTGGGCCCTAAACGCCTTCAGAACCCTGTAAGACATGACGTGAGGGGATCCAAAAGACTGGGTTCAAATGCCAGTTTGTACAGAGTAGCCTTGTCTCTCTGAGCTTGAGTTTCCTCACCTATAAGATGGGATCATAACCACCACTGGTTATGTACTTAGTCTGTGTCAGGCCTGGGTCTAAGCGTTTTCCCAACACCATCTCCCTTGCTGCAGCATCCCTGTGAAGTAGAGATGATTATCCCCACGTTCTAGATGAGGAAACAGAGCTCAGGTAATTTACTAGTGAATTGTGAAACTGAGTCAAAGCCTAAATCTGTCTGAATACAGAGCCTGTAATTTTTTTAAAAACTAATTTTTTAATTAAAAAATTTTTTTTTGATACAGGGTCTCTCTCTGTTGCCCAGGCTGGAGTGCAGTGGCATCATCATAGCTCACAGCAACATCAAACTCTGGGCTCAAGCGATCCCCTTGCCTTAGCCTCCCAAGTAGCTGGAACTACAGACGTGTGTACCACGCCCAGCTAAAAAACTTTTTTGAAGTATAACATACATAAAGAAAGGGGAACAAAATGTGAGTGTAGTAGAGTCTGATGAATTTCCACAAGTGAGCATACTGTCCGAGCACTCCCAGAAGCCCCTTCTGCCACCTTCTAATTCCAGCCTGCCTGCAAAGGTAGTCACTACCCTGATGCTAACACCATAGATTAGTTTTGGCTGTTTTTTTCCCCACCACTGATGTAGATCCTGGTAGGAAAATGTTGGTTTGGGATTAATTTATGACTGTTCATCATCTTATAAATGGCTTATTGTTTCCTCATTTGAATGTGAAGGTTCGGTTTTCATTCTCTGTAGCCACTCATCTTAGCTGGAGTTGTACTGTCAGTTGGATTATCACTTGACTGATCCCTGTTCCCCTTCTAAATGTGAACATCTTTGGTGTCCTAACCATTTTCTTAACTTCAATTATAATGTACATTTGTAAAAGTACGCACATCATGATATACAGCCGCATGGTTATTCACAAGTGAATACGCCTGTATATCCAGCACTCAGATTAAAGACCTGAGTGCTGGGTGCTCATTGGCACCTAGAAACCCCCTTGCAGTCAACCCCCAAGTAACCACAATCCTGATTTCTCCCACCACAGATGAGATTCCCCTGTTTTTGAACTTAATGGAGTAAAACCTAGATGGATTGATACGGTCTATATTATTTTGTTTCTGGATCCTTTCACTAAACATTTTGAGGTTCATCCAAGCTGTTAACAGTGGGTTGTACAGTCTCATTGCAATGAGTATTTCATCAGTGAATACGCCATAATTATCCATTCCAGCATCAGTGGACATTCAGGTTCTTTTCTGTTTGGAGCCATTACAAACAGTGCTGCTATGAACATTCTAGTGTACGTCTTTTGGTGCACATTTACATATACATTTCTGTTAGGTATATAACTATGAGTGGAATTGCAAAACATGGAACATATGTGTATGTTCAACTTTAGTAAATAATGTTCAACATTATTTATACTCCCAGTTCACACTGATTTATACTCTACCAACACTGTGCGAGACTTCTCGTTGTTCCTTATCGTCACCAAAGCTGGGTATTGCCTATGTTGTTGCTGTCATTGTTTTCAATTGAGCCGGCTGGTGGGTGGGAAATGGCATCTTATTGTGGTTTTACTGTGCATTTCCCTGAGAGTAATGAAGCCAAGTGCTTTTCATATGTTTACTGCCCATTTGAGTATCCCCCTTTATGAAATGCCTGTTCAAATCATTTGCCCATTTTTTATTTGGAGACAGAGTCTCACTCTGTTGCCCAGGCTAGCGTGCTGTGGCATCAGCCTAGCTCACAGCAACTTCAAACCCCTGGGCTCAAAGTGATACTTCTGCCTCAGCCTCCCAAGTAGCTGGGACTACAGGCATGCGCCACCATGCCCGGCTAATTTTTTTATATATGTATTTTTAGTTGTCCAGCTAATTTCTTTCTATTTTTTTTAGTAGAGATGGGGTCTCACTGTTGCTTAGGCTGGTCTCAAACTCCTGAACTCAAATGATCTGCCCGCCTCAGCCTCCCAGAGTGCTAGGATTACAGGCATGAGCCACCACACCTGGACCAGAGGTTTTAATTGTTCCAATTTATCAATTTCTTTCTCTTTATGTGAAATCATTGCCTACTCTAAAGCCATAAAGATAAAAAAAAAAAAAAAAAGGTAAATTCCTGTGTATTCTTCTTGAAAACATATTGTTTTAACTTTCACAGGTCTATCATCTAACTCAAATTAATTTTTGTGTATTCATGAGCAGAAGTTTCTTCACTTCAGTGCATATCAGTTTTCATTTTCTACCTTATGGTTAGCGTTTTTTTGTTTTTTGTTTTTTGTTTTGAGACTGGGTCTCACTCTGTTGCCTGGGCTAGAGTGTAGTGGTGTCATCATAGCTCATTGCAGCCTCAGACTCCTGGGCTCAAGCCATCCTCCTGTCTCGGCCATTCCAGTAACTGGGACTACAGGTGAGAGCCGCCATGCCAAGCTAATGTTTTTCTTTTATTTTTTGTAGAGACAGGGCCTCACTATTGCCCAGGCTGGTCTTGAACTCCTGGCCTCAAGTGATCCTCCTGCCTTGGCCTCCCAAAGTGCTAGGATTACAGGCTTGAGCCACCACGCCTGGCCAGTTAGCACTTTTTGAGCCCTATTTAAGAAATTTTTACCTGCCCCAAGGTCATGAAGCTAGTAAGAGCCTTCACTTTTTTAAATAAGGATTTTATGGAGATATAATTGACATGTCTCCTAAGTCACCCATTTAAATTGTACAATAAAGTGGTTTTTAGGATATTTAAAGAGCATTTATCACCACAATGAATTTTAGAACATTTCATCACCCTAAAAAGATACTCCATACTCATATGCAGTCACTCCCCACTTCCCCCAGCCACTAAGCTACTCTGTCTCTATAGATTGGCCTATTCTGGCCGAACATTTCATAAATGGAGTCATACAAGATGACCTTTTGTAACTGGTTTCAGTTAGCATAATGTTTTCAAGGTCTAGCATTATAGCACATATCAGTACTTTTTGTGGTTGCATAATATTCAGCCTTTTATGGCTGAATAATATTCCTTTGTGTGGATATATCACATTTTGTTGATCCACCAGTTTATGGACATTTGGTTTGTTTCTACTTTTTAGCTGTTATAAATAATACTGCTATGAACATTCATGTACAAGTTTCTATGTGGACATGGTTTTTCATTTCCCTTAGGAGGAAGGAGCCTTTATTTTCAATCATACACCATGAGATTCAACAATATCATGTCTATAAGGCCCTGGCACATACTAAGTACTCAGTCATACTAAGTACTCAGTGATAGCTGTATACAGGTTAAGAAGTACTACAGCATATGACACTCCAGTGTAGCTATCAGAATTATGAGAAGCAGATTGTGAAAGTCCCTGTTATCTCCACCCATGCATTGGGTCCCCAATACACATGTCTTCCCACAGGCATTGTGAAGTCAAAGAAATGGTTGGACAAGGCCCCATGTTCTTTGCAGGTCAAATCAGTAGATAGTGGCACAGCAGAGAGGAGCAAGAGACGGAGTCAGGAGTCTTGGGCCTGGCCCTACTAAACTGCTAATTTGAGTGTGATTTCCAGAGCCTCAGTTTCCCTACTCAGATAGTGGACATAGGGCAGCCAATGGCTCTGGCCCTTATGTGCATTTCAGTAGGCTTCTCTCCCATTCCCCAGGCTGCAGCTCTGCCAATGATCCTGTGAGTGTTGGGGAATCACTGTTGCCCCTGGGGGCCCTTGTCCTGGAGTGGCCCACCTGCCTGCCCCCAGCATGGCATCCGACACTCCTGAGTCGCTGATGGCCCTCTGTACTGACTTCTGCTTGCGCAACCTGGATGGCACCCTGGGCTACCTGCTGGACAAGGAGACTCTGCGGCTGCATCCAGACATCTTCTTGCCCAGCGAGATCTGTGACCAGCTCGTCAATGAGTGAGCAAGGCCTGGGCTGGGGGCGGGGGGCAGGCGTCTTAGCATGAGCGTGTGTGGAGAAATCGGGACTGTGTGTATACCACGTGGGAGCGGCTGTAAATACAAATGTGTGAGGGTGTGTGTGTGCACGTGGATGTCCATGGGGGTGAGAAAGAGTGGCGTGTCCATAACCTTAAAGGTATATATGTGTGCATGTCGGTATGTGTGTGGAGGGCTGTGCACATAAGGGAATGGGTGTGTGTGCATATGTAGGCTTATGCAGCACAGAGTATGTTTGAGTGTGAAACTGCATGTGTGCATTTAGGGATGTGATAGTGTAAAAACCTTCATATAGATGAGGGTGTTATGTGCCATTCCACGTGTGTGTGTGCATATCTGCATGCTCATGCACTTGCCTGTGAACCAAGTAAGCATGGATGCGCATGGGTTTACATGCCAGTGCCAGTAAAATGGATCCATGACCAGGGATGGAATCATCCAGAAGATCTTTATGTGGCTCCTCCGAGGGACTCCCCACTGGTAGGGGCTCTTAGAAGCATGCAGTGTGTTCACCTGACACTGGGAGCTCAGTCCAGATGCCCGGAAGGGAAAATATTAGCCCAAACGCTTGCATAGGAAAGTGAGAGCCTGCATGGGACCCGAGGGCAGAGCTGGACTGCTCTGAACATTTACTGTGGGTCAGGCACAAGGTTGGACACTTTGCAGATGAGAGTTACGTCCATTTGACAGATAAAGAAACTGAGGTCTGGGGAAGTTCAGTTTCTTGTGTGAAGTTGCCCAGGTAGGGAGCAGCCAGGATTTAGGTTTCAGAGTGTTTGAATCCAAAACCTTTTCCACCAGACCAGGATTCTTGCATGAGTTAGTACCGCAACAGGGCTTGCCTGTACCCAGCTGGGAACTCCAAACCTCTTGGCTTAATTTGTCCATTTGAAAGGGTCCCAGGAGGGGCTTAAGGAAGGTGATGCATGTGCCCATGGGGTGGGGCTGCTGCCACTGCAGTGTGCGTGGAGGGTGTGGGACAGGCGTGTGCATTTGGGGAGGGGGCATCGGTGTTTGTGTTTGTTATAGGAATATCTAGGGTTCTGGAGGGAAGAGCTCAGGATTTGTGATTAATAAGAGGCCCTGCAACTCCAGGAGGTCACCCAGAGAGCTACCTTTAGATTCCTAGTTCCTGGACACCCTTAATCTCACCTGTAATGTAGTCAGGATCCAACCAGCCACTATGGGAAGGAGGAAGAAAAGGCTTCAGGGAGGGAGGGTTTGTGCTTTGAAGGGAAGACCCTCCCCTAAGCCAGGCCTACTCCTCTCCCAGGTATGTGGAGCTGGTCAACGCTGCCTGCAACTTTGAGCCACACGAGAGCTTCTTCACCCTCTTCTCGGACCCCCGCAGCACCCGCCTCACCCGCATCCACCTCCGGGAGGACCTGGTTCAGGACCAGGACCTGGAAGCCATTCGAAAGCAGGTGAGCCCTGCATCACCAGGCACCAGGGCTGGCCACACAGAGGCTGGCCAGAGAGGGCCAAGCACTGAGCAGGGGCAGGGCCAGGGGCCTCCAGCACGCCCCTCCCTAGACTCCTCCAGTGCTTTCTTCAACTGTGCAGACCCCCTTCCCAACCCACTGGGAGCCCAGGGCAAGGCTTGGGGTGGCAGTGGAGGGAGCAGTGGTGACAGTGGTAATGACGGAGCTGTGCCTGCCACAGGACCTGGTGGAGCTGTACCTGACCAACTGCGAGAAGCTGTCTGCCAAGAGCCTACAGACACTGAGGAGCTTTAGCCACACCCTGGTGTCCTTAAGCCTCTTCGGCTGTGCCAACATTTTCTACGAGGAGGAGAACCCAGGGGGCTGTGAAGACGAGTGCCTCGTCAACCCCACCTGCCAGGTGCTGGTTAAGGACTTCACCTTTGAGGGCTTTAGCCGCCTCCGCTTCCTCAACTTGGGCCGCATGATCGATGGGGTCCCTGTGGAGTCCCTGCTGCGACCACTCAACTCGCTGGCTGCCTTGGACCTCTCAGGCATTCAGACAAGCGATGCTGCCTTCCTAACCCAGTGGAAAGACAGCCTGGTATCCCTCGTGCTCTACAACATGGACCTATCGGATGACCACATCCGTGTCATTGTCCAGCTGCACAAGCTGCGGTGAGCTGCCGCCCCAGAGCTCACCAGGGCGGGGTGGGCAGGGAGGTGGGTATTGTCAGTCCCATGGAGTTCAGGAGCCCCTGGCCAGGCAGACGGTAGGGATGGAAGAAACAGTCCCATTCCTCAAATTCAATGTTTCAGCTGGGTTTGGGCTATTCAGGCTTTTTTCCCAGAATGTCCTGAAGCAGTTGTGGCAGGCATGGGCCTTCCCCTGCTACAGACTGAAGGAGCAGGGGTCTCCAAGGAAGCCCCACCCTATACCTAGCTCCTGACCCGTGGCCCCCACCCTGATCTCCAGACACCTGGACATCTCCCGAGACCGCCTTTCCAGCTACTACAAGTTTAAGCTGACTCGGAAGGTGCTGAGCCTCTTTGTGCAGAAGCTGGGGAACCTGATGTCCTTGGACATCTCTGGCCACATGATCCTGGAAAACTGCAGCATCTCCAAGATGGAAGAGGAAGCAGGGCAGACCAGGTGGGGACCCACCCTCCACAGTTGCTGGCACGGAGTCATTTAACAAGCCTTTGAATTGCCAAGTGTTGTGCTAGGTGCTAGAGATAAAGAACAAACCAGGCTCTGCCCTCTCGGGGTCTGTGTGAGCTGGTGGGGACAGAAAGCTGTGGTGGGGAAGTATAGGGCTCCAGGGTTACCCTGAGGATCAGAAAGGAAGGAGGAGGAGGAATGGCATCTGGGCTGTCCTGCAAGCTCATTCTGAGTTTGCTAGGGAGGGGTGTGACAGCACCTGGAACAGCATGTGCAAAGGCCAGAAGGTGAGAGTATGAGGAGCAGGAAATTACTAGACGCTCAGACTGACCAGAGCACATTGTGGTGGTTATAAGCGGTGAGGCTGGCAGCATCTGCCATCTGTCAGGCATAGCTGTAGGTAGACTGGCTCCTGGGTTGGTCGGTTGGGAGCTCTGATCAAACTTTACCAGCTGTGACTGGCCATAAACCCTAGCCCCAGCCGTGCTTTAATGATGTTTAAGTTATGGGTTTGCCCCTTCATGACTGTTGGTGAAACCTAAAGGTGACACATCCTTACTAGAGTGGCAAATAGTATTTTCTAAAGATGGCTGCAATAACACTACATCCCACATGTTCCTCTACAATGTGACCTTGACCCCTACACTTAAAAGGGATGAGGTTGGCGGGGCTAGAAGAGAGAACATTGAGTAAATGCTAAGCTACCCCCAGGGGAGGCCCAGCTCAGGCTTGGGCCCCAAGCCACTGACCCCAGTCCCCTCTTTCTCCAGCATCGAACCTTCCAAGAGCAGCATCATGCCTTTCCGGGCTCTGAAAAGGCCACTGCAGTTCCTCGGGCTCTTCGAGACCTCCCTGTGCCGCCTCACGCACATTCCGGCCTACAAAGTGAGAGGCAGGAGGGGAGGAACCAGGGAGCCCTGGGAGAAGGGAAGCGGCTGGGCTGGGAGACCAACGTGTCAGCTCTGGAGCTACAGACTGGGCTGGGATGTGGGATCCCACCCCCTGGCCTCTTCTGGGTTCTGAGCATGTCCCATTTCAGGTAAGTGGTGACAAAAATGAGGAGCAGGTACTGAATGCCATCGAAGCCTACACAGAGCACCGGCCTGAGATCACTTCCCGGGCCATCAACCTGCTGTTTGACATTGCACGCATTGAGCGCTGCAACCAGCTGCTGCGGGCCCTGAAGGTTAGTCCAAACCCGGGGACCCTCAGCTTCTGTCCAGCACTACCTGGAGGGTGCTGGACTTGGCTGAGCCATGTCTCCAGAGCCCCTAGCCCTGTAGCCCTTGAGCTGTTCAGCACTGGCCATGTTCAGGCCTCGCCCTAGTCCCTACTCCTGTCTGGGTGAGCAAGACTGGCACAAGCCCTACCCCAGAGGACCTGTTCAAGCCCCTCCTGGAGCCCAGGCCTGTCCTTGCACAACTTTCACGGCACTTACCAGCCCAGGCTCCTACCCTGTCTTCACACAGCTGGTCATCACTGCCCTCAAGTGCCACAAGTATGACAAGAACATCCAAGTGACGGGCAGCGCTGCCCTCTTCTACCTGACCAATTCCGAGTACCGTTCAGAGCAGAGTGTTAAGCTGCGCCGGCAGGTCATCCAGGTGGTGCTGAATGGCATGGAATCCTACCAGGAGGTGACGGTGAGCCCCCTGCCCACCACGGCCTGCATGCTCTGGCCCAGCCGCCCCTTGCCTGTGCCCCTGTGCTGCCACAGGGGCTCCCTGGCTCTATGCTGCCTCCCTCCTACCTCCCCTGTCCCCTGGCACTCGGGCCCCAGCCCCACCTGCAGTCCACTGTCCCAGCAACCCTCCACCCTCTTCCACCTGCTCCACTTGGAGGCCCAGGGCCCTGGCCTCCTGCCCCTGTGCCTCTGCCCAGGCTGCCTCTTCAGCCCTTCTGCCCCATAACACTGTTCTGGGGGGTATTTTTTCCAATAGCTGCTTTTGTTATAAAAGTAATAAAAAAATTTTACCATAGAAAAATTATAAATACAGCTGGGTGCAGTGGCTCATACCTATAATCCTGGCACTTTGGGAGGCTGAGGCAGGAGGATCGCTTGAAGCCAGGAGTTTGAGACCAGCCTGAGCAAGAGCAAGACCCCATCTCTACAAAAAAATAGAAAAATTGCCCAGGTGTGGTGGCTCATGCTTGTAGTCCTAGCACTCTGGGAGGCCAAGGCAGGGGGATCATTTGAGGTTAGGAGTTAGAGATCAGTTTGAGCAAAAGCAAGACCCTGTCTCTACTGAAAATAGATAAAAATTTTTTGTTTTTGAGATAGAGTCTCACTCTGTCACTTGGACTAGAGTGCTGTGGCATCAGCCTAGCTCACAGCAACCTCAAACTCCTGGGCTCAAGCGATTCTCCTGCCTCAGTCTCCCAAGTAGCTGGGATTACAGGCATGTGCCACCACACGCGGTTAACTTTTCTATTTTTAGTAGAATTGGGGTCTCACTCTTGCTCAAGCCGGTCTCTAACTCCTGACCTCAAGTGATCCTCCCACCTTGGACTCCCAGAGTGCTAGGATTACAGGCATGAGCCACTGAGGCCGGCTAAAAATAGATAAAATTAACCAGGCATGGTGGCACACGCCTGTAGTCCCAGCTACTTGGGAGGCTGAGGCAGGAGGATTGCTTGAGCCCAGGAGTTTGAGGTTGCTGTGAGCTGTGATGGTGCCACTGCGCTCTACAGTGCAAGACAGAGCAAGACTCTGTCTCAAAAAAACAAAAAAAAAAATGTATAACTACTTATAAAGGAAACAAAAATTCCTATAGTCCCACCACCCAGGGACAGATAGCTACCATTAACACGGGCTATCTGATGGTCTGGATTTCCGTCAGTACATAAGTATTTAGTAAACAGGATCATTTACACAAACTGTGTGTACTGTTTGTATAATGTGGATTTTTACTTCAACAGTAAAAGTCACATGTGAATGTGAACATTTCTCATATCAGCAAATATATTTTTATAACAAAGTTGTTTTAATAATGGTTTTTTTCTGATTATGAAAGTAAGATACCTAGTGGTGAAAAAAAAATCAAGTAATACAAGAATGTATTGAATAGAAAGTGAAAGTAAGTCATTCACAACCCTATCTTTCCTCCCCCAGATATAGCTTGGTGTTTTTGGGTTTTTTTGAGACAGAGTCTCACTCTGTTGCCCAGGCTAGAGTGCCGTGGCGTCAGCCTAGCTCACAGCAACCTCAAACTCCTGGGCTCAAGTGATCCTCCTGCCTCAGCCTCCCAAGTAGCTGGGACTACAGGCATGCACCACCATGCCCAGCTAATTATTTCTATATATTTTTAGTTGGCCAATTAATTTCTTTCTATTTTTTAGTAGAGATGGGGTCTCGCTCTTGCTCAGGCTGGTCTGGAACTCCTGACCTTGAGCGATCCGCCCGCTTCAGCCTCCCAGAGTGCTAGGATTACAGGCGTGAGCCACTGCGCCCGGCCTATAGCTGGTTTTAACAGTTCAGTTTCATAATTGTTGACACCAGCATGGTGTTCAGCGTCCTCATCCACGGAGAAGCCACTGTTGTGGACAGGTGGCCAAGCTCCATACCTAAGGGCATGCAGGTTAGGGCTCTGCCCAATACGTGGGCTGCAGTTACTGAATCAGCTCCCAAGGTTGAACATTTAGGTTGCTTTTCAATCTTTTGCTCCCTCAAATAATGCCTTGCTGACTGTGCTTAAGCAATTATCCTTATATTTCTAGAAGTAGAATTGCAGGGGCAATATGTATGTGTATTTTTCAAGCATTTGGTATGTATTACCAAATTGTCCTCCAGAAAGGCCATGGTGGGCACATAGCCTCTGCAGGGATGGGAACACCCACTTCTCCACTGCCTTGCCAACTCCGAATTCTGGAGTGGTTGTTCTTTCTATATTGAGATCGATTTTATAATCAGCCAAAAGGGATGTCTTTTTTGTTTTTGTTTTTTTAATGAAAAAAAAAAAAAAGACAAGTTAGAGACTCCCAAATGAATTAATAAAAACTATCAAAGAAATGGAAATTAAAATAACAAAATAACACATTTCATCTTAAGAGATCTGGTGATACCCAGCGTCAACACGACAAAGGTGGGGGAAGAGCACTCTCGTACACTTTCCACTTTCCACTGGTGAAGGGTAAATTGTACAACCTTTTTGCTGGGCAACCAGCAGAACTTGCCAAAATTGCAAATGCATTTATCTTTCAACCTAGGCATTCCACAGTTAGAAATGTTCTTAGAGGAAAAAGATATACATACATTCACCTTTGCTTAACTGGAAATCAGAGGAAACTAAAATATTTGAGGACCAGGAACCTGGAAAGGTCACATATGGTCCATCCACATGATGGGATATTACGGCAGAATCTATACATCCTAACGTAGAAATATGTCCTTTACATATTGATAACTGAAGAGAAATTCTGGACCAATATACATAATATCTTTTTTTGTACTGCCTCTCCCCCAAATATATGTTTATATTTGCATGATGCAAAAATTTAGAAAGATGTACATCAAACTTTTAACAGTGATTACTTCTCAAGAATGAAATGGAAGATTTTAACTTTCTGTTCAAATAGTATAATATTATTTGAACTTTTTACAGTGAGTAATTATTGCTTTTATAATTTAAAATAAACTTTTTCTCAAATTTCTCAAATTGAGGGGAAAGGACAAAAAATCAAGAGTGATATCTTCTAAATTACATGATGAATAAAATATGATGAACTTCTAATATATAATAAGAAAGGAAGGAAGGAAATTAAATTACAAGGAAATTGTGCTGAGAATGTTGTAAAAAAAATTAATAAACCTGCAGACAGTGCAAAGAGAACATGAGGATGTAGAGCAACTAGAGCTCTCATGCACTACTGGTAGGAGTGTAAACTAGTACAACCACTTTGGAAAACAGGCTGGTATTACCTAGTAAAGTTGAAGGCATGCACACCTTGTGACCCAGAAGTGCCACCAGGCATGCATGCCCTAGAGAAGCCCATGCCCATGGACACCTGGGTGCAGGTATAATGCATTGTTCACAGGAGCCAACCCTTAAAGTCACCCAAATACCCATCAGCAGTAGAATGGGTAAAAAAACTGGGTTGTCATCATGTTGGAATACTGTACTGCAAATGAAGAACTGAGTGCATTTCAGCTACATATAACAACAGCTGATCTTGCAAACTCATAGAATCGCCCATATAGAAAAGCAGGGATAGTGGTTCTCCCTAGTGGGATGCAGGGGCCTATGATCAGGAAGGGACATATGGTGACTTCTGGGTGCTGGCAATGTTCTGTTTCTTGACCCAGGTGATGGTTACATGGTGTTCACTTTATAATTATTTGTAAAACTGTCCATTTGGGTTTTATGCATTCTTCTGTATGAATATTTCACATTAAAAAATATTTTTACAAAGAGCCTTGTAGCCTCCTCTTCCAGAAAGTCTTCATGGACCACCACAGCTCTGGATGATCTCATGCCTCTACAGAGCCCCTCCAGCTCTGTTCCCAAGTCTGACCCTGAATGTTCCCCGCTTGTCTCCTGTCCTGGCCCAGGTGCAGCGGAACTGCTGCCTGACCCTCTGCAACTTCAGCATCCCCGAGGAGCTGGAATTCCAGTACCGCCGGGTAAACGAGCTCCTGCTCAGCATCCTCAACCCCACACGGCAGGATGAGTCGATCCAGCGCATCGCCGTGCACCTGTGCAATGCCCTGGTCTGCCAGGTGGACAACGACCACAAGGAGGCTGTGGGCAAGATGGGCTTTGTTGTGGTATGTGCAGGCAGGCTGTCCCCCACACCTCCATCCTTCTGAGCCTCGCTGCTGTAGCTGTCTCCTGCCACTCTCCACAGCTCTGCTTTGAGTGAGAGTCTCAGAGGCGGCCTGGATCTGGCAGTCAGGGTAGGGAGGAGAGTATGCTGAAGCATGAAGGATTTAGGCTGAACCAAAAGAATTTTTTAACAGTAATATTGCTTATGACCCTGTAGATTTCTTCCCCCTAGAACATGCTGTCATCCTCTCCCAGCCCCCTCCAATTTTGCAAGCTCCTCTTCCATCCTTGTGTCTGCAGCACTCCCCAGCGAAGGGCCTAGAGCACAGTGAAGAGATGATAAATATTGCTGGTGAAAGGAAGGAAAGAATGAGGAAGGAACTAAAGAGTGTCTAGTCTTCTCCTCTTATTTTCTTCTGGGGAAGCTCAAGCCCAAAGTCCCACAGGGAGCCAGCGCAGAGCCAGGGCCAGCACCCCGGCCTCCTGATGCCAAGTACCAAAAATGGTCTGTGGAGTGGACATCTTCAGAGAGCTTCCCAAAGGGATACAGAGATTTGATCTTGGCAGGATGTGTGAATAGGAATCAACTCACTGACCCTCCTCCCTCCATCTTGGGTTCTGGGGGGATGTGGTATTTCTTGAGCTCTGGCCCAGTCTAGCAAGTTCTTTTTTCTGCCCACAGACCATGCTGAAGCTGATTCAGAAGAAGCTTCTGGATAAGATAGTAAGTCAGGTCTTCATGGAGCCACTCTGCCCTTTCCCTAGCCCAAGAGGAGACTGGTTTGCCCCTGGGAGATGTCCATGTTTTGTCAGGGGACCCCCTTCACTGGGTGCTGGGAGTCTCAGTGGAGCCCTGCCCTCCCCCGCAGTGTGACCAGGTGATGGAGTTTTCCTGGAGTGCCCTGTGGAACATCACGGATGAGACGCCCGACAACTGCGAGATGTTCCTCAACTTCAATGGCATGAAGCTCTTCCTGGACTGCCTAAAGGTAGTGCCCCCCTCCAGTGGCATCAGTCACCTCAGCTGCCCACACAGCTACTCGTCTGTCCCTAGGCTCCCCAACCAAATCTGTTAGCACCCTTCACCCATGGTTCCCACGGAAAGGCAGCAGGGGCCACCTCACAGGCCTACCAGCCCAGGATTTGCTGCTAACTGAAGCTCCAGGGACCCTCTTGAGAGCCCTCCCTCCAAGGGAAAACCCCACTCTGTCTTCTCAGCAGCGATTTGTCAGACTGCCCACAGCTGGCTGGAAGTCCAGGAGTGATAGGAGCTGGACAGAATTCTGTCCACTAGGATGGTCTGTTCGTCCTAAAAAACTGATCCTCTATCTTCTTTTCTTTTCTTTTTTTTTTTTTTTTTTATTTTGAGACAGAGTCTCACTCTGTTGCCCAGGCTAGAGTGCCGTGGCATCAGCCTAGCTCACAGCAACCTCAAACTTTTGGGCTCAAGCAATCCTCCTGCCTCAGCCTCCCGAGTAGCTGGGACTACAGGCATGCGCCACCATGCCCGGCTAATTTTTTCTATATGTTTTTAGTTGGCCAATTAATTTCTTTCTATTTTTAATAGAGATGGGGTCTCACTCTTGCTCAGGCTGGTTTCGAACTCCTGACCTTGAGCAATCCGCCCACCTCGGCCTCCCAGAGTGCTAGGATTACAGGCGTGTCTTCTTTTCTTTTTTTTTTT